>SNQJ01S0051853.1:0-23355 GCA_010110895.2 Picea sitchensis
AAAGTTCGACATAAATTTCAGGGAAAGCAACTTAGTCAACCGTTTACAGCTTTCCAACTGGATCTGTGGGCATTGGTTCCGCATCCTAGATTCCGAGGGAGGTATGATTAAATTTCTACCCTGATATTAGATTCTAGTTTTTTAGATTTTTAAAGGGTTATATTTATTGAAGATGGGCACAATTATTGTTTTTTTAATTATAAAAACTAATTTTATCGCTAGTCATTAAAGATACTGGCATATTCTTAATCATCCTCCTAAATTAATGAATGAGATTTCATGTTCATAACTTTCTAACATTTTTTAATGCTTACTTTTCTTGTTTACTTTTTCAAGTTTATTTAATATGATTAATATTTTACATAACCAGTGATTGCCGGGTTTACATACTTAACAAAGATTGATATGTATAAAACACCTCATTGTCAAGTTCAGTTGCCTGGTAAGCTTATCCGTTTTAGATATTGGCTTAGTATTGGTGGTCTTTCCACTCTGGTCTTCAGAGTCTAGCCATTGTTTGTGTTCTCCAAATGGGCAGAGTTAAATAGCCTGCAAAGCAGGCCATTTAAAACCTCTTACACAGGTTCTGGTATTTATGTCTTTTAACGGGAAAACTGTTTTTATTTGGGAACCCAAAACTTTAAGATAAACCCTAATTAGGGTTTGCAAATGAAATAAGCCTTTCTGCTATTTGTAAATGAAATAAACCTTTAGACATTCATAAACTGTACTAATATATATATACTGAAACTAAATTATCTAAACCCAATTCTAAATGAATCGACACTAAATAATCCAAACCCAATTCTAAATGGACCTAGGGCGAGACTAAACAATCGAGAATTCAATCAAAGTTTCGGATGGATAAAAGCTCCAACTTCCTGTATAACCCTATTCCCGATAAAAATAAAATTTGCTACAAATGCAAATGGCTATCTCATAGGTTTATTGACCACTGAATTAATTCATCAGATATATCATTAATGCGACAGCTCAAATCAGAATTCTCAGCACTGATGAAGCCCACTGTCCATCAACATCCCAAAAGTGCACAGCATACGCCAGCTCAAATCAGAATTTTCATCAATTATGAAGGCTTCCGTCCATCTAAAATCCCAAACCAGCGCAGCTGCCAGCAGTTACAGTTCATATCTAATTATGCATTGTCTTTAAAACCTGTGTTGCGCGTATAATGTGCCAATACCTATTCTTTTTCAGAACTGCTAGGCGCCCTTGGTTGGCGGAAGCTGTAACTGTCAGTTGCTTGTTGACTTCAAGGACACCATTCCTCACCTGTAAATCCCTTGTCACACCTGTTTAAAATGGAAGACTTTTACCCAGTGGATACATCTTAAAAGCTGTGATCGATCAGAGTATTTAATAGTGATCGCCAACGATTTGCACCCTCTCTGTCCTGCGTTTGTTCACGGGAATTATGTGGGATCACTGGAATTATTTTCATTTATTTTAATTTTTGCCATTTTATTTTGGATTGTTGAGAAAAAGTTTGAAATTGGATAAGTGTCCTAAAAACATTATACTTCATTGTATTTGAATCTTTTTATCTCTATGAAGATTGTTATTTATTTATTACATGTGTCACCTAAGTATTAGGGATTAGGGAGCAAGAAAGAAAATCTTCTCCTGTATTATTCTTTGATGTGTATGGAATAAAACTGATGTTCCTTTTCAATTCTCAGTGGTTGAGGAGTTTTTCAATTATGAATCTTGGACAATGGACCCTAAACAATTGGAATTGTTTAATTCCTTTTCAAATTAAAACATTAAATCTAAATACTGTATTAAAAAGTAAATTGACAAATCCCTACTTTCATTATGAGGAATCTTGGCCTTCAAACTTGAAAAAAAAGGTTTACAATTATCTTAATTCATTTCAATTAGGCACATTCTTTGTTTATTTGTTGGAGGCTTATTTGTGTGTTTTATATAAATAAATTTGCATAAAAAGGAAAAGAATTAACCAAATTTTTTTTTAAAGAATGATCATCATAAAAAAAAAAGTGTTTTATATAAATAAATTTGTATAAAAAGGAAAAGAATCAACCAAGTTTTTTTTAAAGAATGATCATCATGAAAAAAATCACCTAAATAGATAGTCCAAAGTGCATAAACTAAGTATATAATAAAAAAAATTATCTTTGTTTCTATTGGGTTGTGTAATTTAGACATCACTATGCTAAAAGAAAACAAGGTTGTGTGGCAGCATAGTCCATGCCGGGTTGAATTGGGATAGGAAAAAGTAGCAGAGGCAGATGGAAACTACAACGAAGATGTGGCAAGCAGCATGAAGCATAGGTGGTATCCATGCAGTAAATGACACGTGGTCTATAGAGCCCCATTTATTTTTTTGAAAGTATATAACAAAATAGAATTTGTGCATAGTGGAAGAAATTTTTTTATGACAACACAAATATGAAAGGAGATAAAAAAACAGTTTAGTTTGAAATATATTAAATAAGTTACAAGTTCCTGGAAATTTAAATGCATTTGTCATATAGACTGATAAAAGATAAAAATATATGAGCACATAAATTTAAAAGGAGATAAAAAAACGGTGATATTTGAAATATATATATAAAAAAAAAGTATGTTTCAAATGCGTTTGTCATATAGACTGGGATTGGGGCTCCCGCAGACCATAAGAGAAATATGTACAAGAAACATGATTGTAGAAAGAAGAAGTGGGCGGCGGTAAAGTGCAATCCCCGCAAAAAAAATAAATTTAAAGGTATCAATGTTTGGCTAGACATTTCTATTTAAAAAAATGGAATAACTGGGTTGATAAACAAAGCAGAATGCGATCAGTAGACTTACAATGATGGTACATATGAGCTGTTTTTCTATTTTCTTGCGGCTGTCGTTTCATTGATGTCGTCGACGGTTGGTGGAATCGTGGAAACTGCCTGTTGTCTTTCGTCGGCGGCCTGCTTCAATTCCCTTTCGAGCCATTCTTCAATGTAGCTTCTCATTGGGGCGACGTTGATCTCATTCCGGATTTTCATGTTGAAAATTCCATTTTCTAATTCCCCGAAATCGATAGAAAGATTACGCAGAGCCTGAACAATTTCTTCATTCTGTACTGAATAGTCGACTAGCGAGTCGTGGACGTGATCTTGACCATATTCAAGGATGTTGTAAAACTTTTCCAAAGACAACGCGTTAAACATATCAACCTGTTTATCGAAGTCTTGCCTAGTTAAGGGCAAGGAGTTGACGATTAAGTCGACATTTTGGAAGTCGTTGGTCCTTCCGCCTAATTTTATTCTGGAGAGCCTTGTGAATAATTTGTCTTCCTTTGATATGACTTGTTCACATGACTGAACGATGAGATGCAGGTTCTTCACTTTTTATTTCCATCATGCATTTAATTGACTGATCCGGTTTTTGGATGGAAGATCTTGTTGTCTTCTTTTTGTTTCTGTCATTTGTTGACAATGGTGCCAAAAGGAAGGATTTAAATAGAAATTTTCTTCATCTTTTAACTCTGCCTGCAAATGTTCGAGCAAACTATGTGCCCTGGTTCCAAGGGAAGTGATGGTTTGTGATGTTTCCCATGCCTCAGTAACCAGTTCCATTCTTTTATTGATATTAATCTCCACATATCCTATACAGGATGCGAGGAGGCTGGAGGATCCTTTTAAGTTGGTTGCAGGGGTGGAAGGCATGGCTATTGTCAAAGGATTGGCAAGCAATGGCATAGGAATCAAAGCCTCTTCCAATTCCTTGACCCGATCCTTCAGTCTGGCATTCTCAGCTTCAATGCCTCCAATGGAATCATGAAGTGCATATACACTCGCTATGTGAAGTTGACAGATTTGGGACAGCCGCATGTTCACAAGTTTAAACTCTGAACGAGATTTTTCTTTCTTATTTTTTACATTTTTTTTTCAATGATCAATTTTTTGGACTGGCTGTCAAAAACAACGCTCTGGAACACGAAGGATTCATCTTCGTCAAAAATTTTGGTATCGGATATGTCCATTGGACGACTATGTTGGATGGCATCCCCAAGATGATCAAGGTAGCGGAGCACGCTATCCAGATCAGGCTCAAGTTCCATATTCTCACTCTGAATTTCAGGCTCTTTCGCCTGTCCCACATTTTTTTTTCTCTTCTTGTCTACTGGAAGCTTGTGAGAACTATCAATTTTAGAGTGAGGAGGGTCGTTATCTCCTCCTCCGTTTGAATAAATCTTAGTTGCTTTGTTGTTGTGGTGGGCCATTGGAGCGATGCTCCGGGATGTCGTACTTTTTGGAGTGTTATTCGTCGATTGAACACTCTTGTCACCAGGGACTTTCCCTTGTTGCCTGTACAATTTAGTGTTTATTTGCAGTGTGTCTAGGTTGCCAGCATCAGAAGCAGGAGTGTTGCCGCCAGTGTCTCTATTTTCGGACATGTGTTTTTTAAAAGAACAATCGTCAAAGCCAAGTGTTTGTAAATGTTTTCGAAAAAAATTATCAGGTTCGAACCCTCTTAGGATTTCAGCATATCTCAGGTTGAATTTGCTAGAATGCATTGCGAATTCATCAATTTTGTTGATGTTTTTCAACACGAAGTTCCTGACTTTCCAAGGCAAAGGAATGAACTGTTTTTTTCTCTTCTCTTGGAATACATGCAACCAGTAGTTGTATTGTCATGCTACTTCTGCAACAAACATTATGTCTATAATGTGACATGGAAGGAGAGCAGGTTTTTCCCTGGAGCCAAAAATCATTATCGCAGTGTAATTATCGAAATGTTCAAGTGTCCCCTTCCTGTCCAAAAAACTGGTTGCATGTTCAGATATGCGGGGAGCATCTTCTCCTAACAACAAAATTTTGAAAATAGACACGAAGCCATTAAAAACCTCATAAAAATAGTGGGAAGCCTTGTGCTTCCACAAGGCCTGGTACCAGAACGTTACTGGGTCGAATTCCCAGTTAACATTCTTGGACAGAGACAGTTCTGGAAACTGGCAGCAATGTGCTATCGTAAAAACTAAGTAGGATGACATACAAAATTTATTTTCCCTTTTGAAGTTTGACAATTGGGAATAAATTTCATGGGAAATTAACTTGCCCCAATAAAAAATGGCTTGTTCCTTGACTGTGAAATACAAAATATAAAGAGCCATCCGGGAAACAGTTGTTGTGGACTCTTGTCCTGTTATTCTTATAAACAACCAGGCAATTTCGCGGAATGGATTTATAAATGAACTAACCTGGAAGCTTGTGATATCTTCAGAAACTACAATCGGGTCTTCCAATAAATGGGGCAAGAGGTCCAACCCATTATTATGCTTTGCTAAGAATTTTTTGCAGTCTTCTCTTCTAAATGTCAATGTTGGCTCTGACAATCTTAACATCTGGCAGAATAACTGAGGTGACAAAGAAACAAAAGAGCGGTCTCGCAGTGGAATAATTCTTTTGTCTGAAATAAATTTATCGACGCACCAAGAGACCAACTCCTTATAGTAAAAAACTTCAGGGACACAACTTGCATGAGCAATCTTAGAGGTCCAAATTACTTGGTTCTGGGCGACAGGGGTTGAGTAATAAGAATATGCCCTGGACCACTGGAATTTCTGGTCCTCGCGCCCGAATATGTTCATTATATCTCCACAGAATTGTTGTCTAGTTGATGCCATAGGTTTATTAGAACGTTGGTTTTCTCTAGACGATGGTTGAAATGAACAGTTGAAGCCGATAATGTAACTCTCCGCAAAATTTTGGTTAAATTATTATGAATGAGAAAGCTCCTCGAGCCTTTCGCTAATTAATGACAATCTGTATGGGTGGTGCATGATGAACTGTTAGCAGTAAAGCTTACTTATTGCATATTTAGAAGTGCGAAGGTGGCGGGTACGATGAAGAGAAATTAAGGATTAGAAGTTTTGTGAAGGTGCCAAGCCGGCGACGTGCGAACGGAATTTCATGGTTTTGAAATCAACACTCAGAAGGGATAATATAACCCCCCGCAAATCTTGGTTTAATGCGTATTAATAGGAGATCTCCTCGAGCCTTTCGCCCATCAATGACAATCTATATGATTCCTGCACGATGAGTTGTTAGAATTAAATGTTAGTAATTGCATATTTAGAANCTATAGACAAGTGCGAAGGTCACGAAGACGGGGGAGAGCAAGGAACAAATGGAAAGGTCTGAAAAGCAGTCGAATGGGATTCAAAATAGGGTTACAGGGGATACTCAGGAGAGGCGAGTGCTCCACGGTCAAATTTTATGTATCAAAATTTTTGACTGCAAAATGTGTAAAACGGAAGAGAGCATGATGGGGAAATTCAGCAGTTGGTTTGTATATTTGCAAAATTCCAGGAAAGTGGCTAAGTATGATGACGGGAAATGGTTGGTCGGGCTCATTTTCAGAATCGAAGATTGCGATTAGGAAATGGATATTTCTTGAACCCGCCAACCTGACGATCTGCGAAAGAAATTCAAAGAAATGGAGAAGTATGGAAAGCGGACGGGAGCACTTCAAAATGGGGTGACAATAGTTCCACAGGAAACGTGAGGACCCGACAGTCAAATTGTATGTCTCGGAAGTTTTCAATGCAAAATGTACTATATATATATAAACATTATTTTATTATAGACAAGTGCCAAGATCGGGGAGACGAGGGAGAGAAATGAACGAATGGCAAGGTTTGAAAAACAGTCAGACGGGATTCAAAATAGGGTTACGGGGGATACTCAGGAGAGGCGAGTGTGCCACGGTCAAATTTTATGTATCGGAATTTTTGACTGAATAACGTGTAAAACGAAAGAGAGCATGATGGGGCAGTTCAGCGACCGGTTTGTATATTTGCGGAATTCCGGGAAAGTGGCTAAGTATGGAATAGGGAAACGGTTGGTCAGACTCGTTTTCAGAATCGAGGATTGACGATTTTGTGAACGGACCAACCCGACGATGCACAAATGACATTCCATGATGTTTGAAATTAACAGTCGGCAGGGATAATATAACCATCAAGAAATTTTGGTTTTATGCGTATTAATGGGAGATTTCCTCAAATCCTGGTTTAGCATTAATGCTTGCTAATTGCATACCTAGAAATAAGATCTTATATATAATTGCTAATTGCTAATTGCAAAAGGGCACGGGCACAGGAAACATCGATTAGGAATAGGATATTTCTTGAACCCGCCAAACCGACGATCTACGAAAGAAATTCGAAGAAATGGCGAAGTATGGAAAGTGGACAGACGAGATTCAAAATGGGGTGACAATACTTACACAGAAGACGTGAGGACCCGATGGCTAAATTGTATGTCTCGGAAGTTTTCAGTGCAAAATGTGTACCATGAAAGAGGGCATGATAGGTAGTCTGTAATACAGAAGACGGTATTATCTGAGTCTGATTGTAAATTTGTATATCGCGGAAGTCATGGTATTGTTCGCAGGTCCTAGAATAATAGAAGTCCAATCTAGAGCCCGCCTACCAGGAATCCGCGGTCAGAGAAGTGTCTGGGTATGGAATGGGGAAGCGGTCGGTCGGTGTCGCGATATAAGAGAACAAGTGCAAACGTGAACCCGCAAGTCCTCCTACCCATGCAACCAGACATTTTCGAAAAAACAAATAAGTGACGAGAAAGATAAAGTTCAGGGAAAAGAGAAACGGATATTTGGCTAACATAGAAGACGAAAAATAAGGGCTAATATATTCGCATCTGTAACAGATATCCCATTTCCTGCCAAGATATATACTTGGAAAGAAGTGCGAAGGTGGCAGGCACAGAAAATAGGGACTAGGAATACGATCCATGAGTTTACTTGGTTCTTGTTTGTATGCTTTGTCTATCAATTTGTATATCGCGGAACTCCGAGTGTTGTTTGCAGGAAACAGAACAATAGAATTGCATTTTTTTAGCCAGCGAGCCCGCAAGTCTGCTTGTCAATTTGTATAGTGCGGAACTCTGGGTGTTGTTTGTAGGACACAGAACTATAGAGGACTTTCTTTTCCCTTTAATATAACCTTTGTGATGCAAATGTAGTATGTGGCTCGTTTTAACACTTTTCCATCCGTAAACAATCGCAATCTTGAGCCCGCCAGTCCTGGAGTTCATCTGTCAATTTGTATATCGCGGAATTTGTATATCACGGAACTCCGAATGTTGTTTGGAGGTCATGGAACCATAGAAGTGCATTGTTGAGTCCGCCAACCCGCATAGTAAGGCATTTTCGGAAAAAAAAAATGACTAAGTAACCAGAAAGAGAAACTACAGGGGAAGCACGAATTGGTTTCAAACAAGCCCCATTGTTGCAAAACCATCATTTTCTACTAATTGTCAACAAATGCTTTGTTGAAGATTATATTTTATTGCAACTTGTGGGTGTAAGTGTGTTCTTGATACATTCTCCATGACTGTAACATATTAACTCGAGTATTAAAATTCTTTCATTATGGGTTGTTATCATTAAAGATTAATAATTGCATGTCTAGAAACAAGAATGATGATTTTGGTGCAACATTGTGATTTGGTATTGCTATGTTCTACTAATTGTCATCAAATGCTTTGTTGAAGATTATATTTTATTGCAAATTGTGGGTGTAAGTGTGTTCTTGATACATTCTTCCATGATTGTAACATATTAACTCGAGTATTAAACTTCTTGCATTATGGGTTGTTAGCATTAAAGCTTAATAATTGCATGTCTAGAAACAAGAATGACGATTTTGGTGGAACATTGTAATTTGGTATTGTTGTGTTCTATTTGCATTGCGAATAGAATTTAACGTTGGTTTGAAACTGTGTGCAATCCATATTTTTGTTTGCATAAAATCTTGGTGGAGCGACACAGTACATTGTGATATAATTGTTAGATGCTCCATCTTAGAAAAAAATACCTAAGCAAATACAATATCGAAGAACTACAAGACTACCGAACCATGCCAATGAGAAGAGTCATTAAATCCAGAAAAGAAGCAACAACGAAGATTCCAAGGAAAAAAAAATTAATAGCAAATCCATTAAAAAAAAAACACCGAGTACTGTACATCTATCCTTAGAAATTGGATCTTTGGGCCAAAAAATTGAACGTATCTGCTACAAACACATGCACGAGATCCACAATATGCAGGAGACATCGAGATGCTCTTCAACATGCATACAAAACTGATTACCATACCTTTTATTTTCGGAAATCCTTGCAGTTTTCTCCTCGATGGATCATCCTGTGGTAAAATTTATAGTTTTCAGAAGCTTCCCATGAGGAAGAAAACAAAAAATGTTGCAGGTCAAATGGAATAGCCCTTAACTGAAAGTTAGGACACACCTAAAAATCGCCTCTCCATAGTCGAAAAACTTCAGGGACATAGGTTGCACGTGCAATTTCATAGGCCCAAATTAGTCCATTCTGGGTGGAAGGAGATGACTGGTAGAAATATGCCTTGCACCAGTGGGAGTTCTGGTTCTCATTCCTTAAGATGTTAATTGTATATCCAGAGAACAGGACAGTAGTCCTGCAAGTGAATATTTTTTGGCTTGAAATATATCTCTGGGAGCATCAACATATCATTTCCTTACAGTAAAATTCTTCCGCCCAGAACGAACTAATTTGGACCTTTGGAATTTCTACTTTCGAGCTGCAAAGCGGCTATTGCGTTCAACGTCGGTTTCTTTTCTGAAACTCCTTATTTTGGTGTTGTCAGGACTGCCATCACTGAGCCAGTAAGTTCCACCCGTTATGTTTGATTTCAATTTGGGCACAAGAGTGGGAATGGTCTCTACATTGCCATCATCCATTGTTGTATCATCGCCCAAAGTGAATATTTTTTTGGCTTGAAATATATTTCTAGGAGCATCAACATATAATTTCCTTATAGTGAAAGTCTTTCGCCCAGAATGGACTAATTTGGACCTTTGGAATTCCTACTTTCGAGCTGCAAAGAGGCTATTGCGTTCAACGTCGGTTTCTTTTCTGAAACTCCTTCTTTTGGTGTTGTTAGGACTGCCATCACTGAGTCGGGAACTTCTGCCCTTTATGGTTGATTTCGATTTGGGTGCAGGAGTGGGAACAATTTCTGCATTTCCATCATCCATTTTTGTATCATCGCCCATCAGATCATCTTCTTCCAGCTCGGAATCCATGGCATCAACCTCTGCACCAGCCATCAATGCAACTGGGTAGGTTCTCTAAGCAGGAAGGGTTGCCTTGGAATTATTTGGCTTGAAATATATCTCTCGGTGTACCAAGGGACCATCTCCTTTTTTTCTCCTGGGCAGAGGGAGATGAGTAGTAAGAATATGCCCTGGAATACTGTAACGTCTGGCCATCATTCCCGAATATGTTTACTGTATCCAGACAGAACTGCTACCACAAGTTAACGAGAATTTCCATTTTCTCCAGACGATGTTTGAAATGAAAATTGGGGAGGGATACTATAACCCTCCGCAAATCCTGGTTTAATGCATATCAATGGAAGATCTCCTCGAGCCTTTCGTTGATCAATGACAATCTCCAGGGTTCATGCTTAATGAGTTGTTACCATTAAATCTCACTAATTGCATATTTAGAAAAAAATGTGAAGGTGGCGATGACGACGAAGAACAATTAAGAATTAGAGATTTCTTAAAGGTGCCAACCAACCGGTGCATGAAAGAGATTGCATCATGTTTGAAATGAATACTTGGAAAGGATAACACTCTTCTCCACAAATCTTGGCTTAATTCGTAGTAATGACAAATCTTCTTCGGCCTTCCGGACATTAATGACAATCTTAACGGTTCCTGTAGGATGAACTATTAGCTTTAAAGCTTAAACGAAGGTAGCGGTGATGGCGAAGAGCGACCAAGCATTGTACATTTCGTCCACCCACCAAACCACGAAACAGATTCCAAGAAATGCCCAAGTATGGAAAGCGGTCGAGCGAGTTACAAAAAAAGGGTAAGAAGATATACCCAGGAGACGTAAGGGGTTGATGCTCATATTGCATCTCAGTAACAGATATCGTCCATCAATTTGTATATTGCGGAATTTTGGGTGTTGTTTGTGCGTAGGGGAACAATGGAAGCGCAATGTCGAGAGAGCAATTTGTATGTTGCGGAACTTCGGGTGTTGTATATAAAAGCATGAGACATTCATAAAAAGGACCAAGTAAACAAAAAGAGAAATCATATAGGATGAAGGGGAATTTGTTTGCTAATTTGTAAATCGCAAAAGTCCGGGTGCTATTTGCAGACGACAGAACAATGGAAACGCAATGTTGAACCCGCCTATGCGGAAACCCATGATTCAAAAAGTTTGTTCAATATGAAATGGGGAAGCGGTCGGTCGGGATGGTGATATAAAAGTAACAATGGAAATCTGAATATGTGAATTTGACAAATCCCGCACCTAGACATTTTCGGAAAAACGAGTAAGTAAAGAAAGGGAAAGCAGAGGGAAAAAGAGAAAGCAGATGGCAATTTTCGGAAGCGGGAATTGTTGTAAGAAAGCACCATTGATGGTCTTAACAGTAACTATGGAGTGCATTAAACATGTTAATAGGTTCTTCAATCAAGGAATAGATACAGTGAGCGATGTTTATAGTTTCCAGGATCTGTTTGTATAAGAGAAGTGTCGAAAAGGTACAAGAAAATCAATTTTTGGATGTTTAAGTAAAGTTTTTTTACTGTTAGCTTCACCGCAAGTATAACAATGATGAATTTGAATTTTAATGTCCTCTCCTTCATATGATTGTTCCATTAGACTTCGCATAGTATATATTTTTTTATTTCAATTTGTTTGCTAATTTGTAGATCGTGGAAGTCTGGGTGTTGTTTGCAGGTGACAGAACAATGTAAATGCAATATTGAACCCACCTATTCCGTAACTCGCCTATTCGAAAAACCGCGAGCCAAAAAGTTTGTACAATATGAAACGGGGAAGCGGTCGGTCAGGTCGATGATATAAAAGTAAGTGAAATATGAAGACGTGAATGCGCCAACTTCCGCACCTAGAAATTTTCCGAAAAACGAGTAATACATACTAAATATGTACTTCTATAAAGTATGGACAAGAGATTTTATAGAGCATGTACGGATCCCGCATTCCATACTTAGCCACTTTTTGGATCGCGGGTTCTCAGGCTGGAGGGATCAAAATTGGGCCTCTATTGTCCTGTGCCCTACAAATAGCACCCAAAATTCCGCAATATACAAATTGACAAGCGGACTTGCGGGTTGGTTGGCTCAACATTGCACTTCTATTGTTCTGTGTCCTCTAAACAACACTCGGAGTTTCGCGATATACAAATTGACAGACGAACTCCAGGGCTGGTGGGCTCAAGATTGCGATTGTTTAAACGAATGGTGATCCATATCAACTATCTAACATTATCTAAAAACATTATTTTCAATACTAAATTATTAATATTAAATATTGATATTGTACAATTTAATTAGACAAAAAAGTGTGTACAGTATGAAATAGGGAAAAGGTCGGTCGTGTTGGTGATATAAAAGTAAGTGAAATCTGAAGACATGAATCCGCCAACTTCCGCACCTAGAAATTTTTCGAAAAACGAGTAATACATACTAAATATGTACTTTTATAAAGTATGGACATGAGATTTTATAGAGCATGTACGAATCCTGCATTCCATAATTAGGCACTTTTTGGATTGCAGGTTCTCGGTTTGGCGAGCTCAAAATTGGGCCTCTATTGTTTCGTGTCCTACAAATAGCACCCAGAGTTCCGCGATATACAAAATTGATAGGTGGAATTGCGGGTTGGCTGGATTAACATTGCACTTCTATTGTTCTGTGTCCTCCAAACATCACTCAGAGTTCCACGATATACAAATTGACAGACGGACTCCAGGGCTGGCGGGCTCAAGGTTGTGATTGTTTACGGATGGTGATCCCTATCAACTATCTAAAACTATCTAAAAACATTATTTTCAATAAAAAATTATTAATATTAAATATTACTGTACAATTTAATTACATAAAATTATTAAAGGATGTTAAATATCTTATTTAAAAGAAAAACCCACATATTAGGAAACTCGCAATCCAAATATTTTGTACAATATGAAATGGGGAAGCGACCGATCGGGCTGGTGATATAAAAGTAAGTGGAAATCTGAACATGTGTATCTGCCAACTTCTGCACCTAGAAATTTTCCGAGAAACGAGTAATACATACTAAATATGTACTTTTATAAAGTATGGACATGAGATTTTATAGAGCATGTACGGATCTCTCATTCCATACTTAGCCACTTTTTGGATTGCGGGTTCTCGGGCTGGCAGGCTCAAAATCGGGCCTCTATTGTTCTGTGTCCTACAAATAGCACCTAGAGTTCCACGATATACAAATTGACAGGCAGACCTGTGGGCTGGCTGGCTCAACATTGCACTTCTATTGTTTTGCATCCTCCAAACAGCACTCGGAGTTCCGCAATATGCAAATTGACAGACGGACTCCAGGACTGTCGAGCTCAAGATTGCGATTGTTTACGGATGGTCATCCCTATCAACTATCCAACATTATCTAAAAAAATTATTTTCAAATACTAAATTATTAATATTAAATATTGATATTGTACAATTTAATTACATAAAATTATAAAAGGATGTTAAATCTCTTATTTAAAAAAAAATGAAGGAAACAAAACAAATCTTTTTAAAATTCTATCACTGCAAGCATAACAAAGAACAATTTGAATTTTAAGGTCCTCATGTTGATATGATAGCACAATTGGACTTCACACAGTAGATATTTGTTTATTACAATATGAAACGGGGAAGCGGTCGGTCGGGCTGGTGATATAAAAGTAAGTGAAATTTGAAGACTTGGATCCGCCGACTTCCGCACCTAGAAATTTTTCGAAAAACGAGTAATACATACTAAACATGTATTTGTATAAAGTATGGACATGAGATTTTATAGAGCATGTACAGATCCCGCATTCCATACTTAGGCACTTTTTGGATCGCGGGTTCTCAGGTTGGCGGGCTCAAAATTGGGCTTCTATTACTTTGTTTCCTACAAATAGCACCTAGAGTTCCGCGATATACAAATTGACATGCGGACTTGCGGGTTGGCTAGCTCAACATTGCACTTTTATTGTTGTGTGTCCTCCAAACCGCACTCAGAGTTCCGCGATATACAAATTGACAAACAGACTCCAGGGATGGCGAGCTCAAGATTGCGATTGTATAAAGTATGGACATGAGATTTTATAGAGCATGTACGGATCCCGCATTCCATACTTAGACAATTTTTGGATCGTGGGTTCTCAGGCTGGCGGGCTCAAAATTGGGCCTCTATTTCTCTGTGTCCTACAAATAACACCCACAGTTCCGCAATATAAAAATTGACAAGCGAAATTGTGGGTTGGTTGGCTCAACATTGCACTTCTATTGTTCTTTGTCCTCCAAACAACACTCTGAGTTCCGCGATATACAAATTGACAAACAGACTCCAGGGCTGGCGGGCTCAATATTGCGATTATATAAAGTATGGACATGAGATTTTATAGAGCATGTACGGATCCCACATTCCATACTTAGCCACTTTTTGGATCGTGAGTTCTCAGGCTAGCGGACTCAAAATTGGGCCTCTATTATTTTATGTCCTACAAATAGCACCCAGAGTTTCGCGATATACAAATTGACAGGTGGAATTGCGGGTTGGTTGGCTCAACATTGCACTTCTATTGTTCTGTGTCCTCTAAATAATACTCAGAGTTCCGTGATTTACAAATTGATAGACGAACTCCAGGGCTGGCGGGCTCAAGATTGCGATTGTTTATGGATGGTGATCCCTATCAACTATCTAGCATTATCTAAAAACATTATTTTCAATACTAAATTATTAATATTAAATATTTATATTGTACAATTTAATTACATAAAATTATTAAAGGATTTTAAATATCTTATATAAAAGAAAAACCCGCATATTCGGAAACTCTCGATCTAAAAATTTTGTACAATATGAAACGGGGAAGCGGTCGATCGGGTTGGTGATATAAAAGTAAGTGGAAATATGAACACGTGTATCTGCCAACTTTCGCACCTAGAAAATTTTCGAGAAATGAGTAATACATACTAAATATGTACTTTTATAAAGCATGGATATGAGATTTTATAGAGCATGTACGGATCCCTCATTCCATACTTAGCCACTTTTTGGATCACGGGTTCTCGGGCTGGCAGGCTCAAAATTGGGCCTCTATTGTTCTGTGTCCTACAAATAGCACCCAGAGTTCTGCGATATACAAATTGACAAGAGGACTTGCGGGTTGGTTGGTTCAACATTGCACTTCTATTGTTACGTTATCAACTATCTAACATTATCCAAAAATATTATTTTCAAATACTAAATTATTAATATTAAATATTGATATTGTACAATTTAATTACATAAAATTATCAAAGGATGTTAAATCTCTTATTTTTTTTAAAATGAAGGAAACAAAACAAATCTTTTTTTAAAATTCTATCACCGCAAGCATAACAACGACCAATTTGAATTTTAAGGTTCTCTTGTTGATATGATAGCACAAGTGGACTTCGCACAGTATATATTCGTTTATTTCAAATTATTCCAGGAGATTAATTTTACCAAGTTCATCGATCAAGGAAAAGTGCTAAAACAAGCCACATATTACATTTGCGTCACAACGCCATACAAATTGCCAGGAATACTTACGGGCTAGCTGACTAAAAAATTACAATTATATTGTTCTGTGTCTTCCAAACAACACACAGAGTTCCGCGATATACAAATTGACAGATGAAACATACAACCAAGAACCAACTAAACTCCAAACAGGCCACAAGAAATATCCCACAAGGTTCCATAGAGCAGCACGCATCGACCTTTGCATCAAACAATTTGATATACAAATAAAAGACGTCGCGGCATTGGTTTTCTCTTACATCTGGTATATGTTCCCATGAGAAAATAACCGGGGCCATGGGATATATGGGGTTTGCTGCCATGCTTCCCATTTTTGGACCGAACAATATTATGTGCATGCAATCTCAAGTACTCGAGTCCGACGGACATTCATCTGGGTGTTGAAGAAATATTACAGAGACACATGAGATATTTTTCGTTTCTTGCCAAAGCTTGATATGTTTTTTTTTCCTTGTCTTTTTTTTTTCCCTTCTTTAGCCAATATGGAATATTGCATTGTCCTCATTTAAGGTAAATTTGTTGTGTATCCGAAATTTGCACAACATGTAAACATTGCTTGCCTTTTTCTGTAGGTATGATTCATACAACAATTCTGCCAACCTAGGAAGCACATCTTGTAACAGAGGTTGCCTAATTGTACAATGCACGGTTGTGTTGCCCACGGTTCGGATGGCAACATTGAGGCAATGTCTATATATATATGGAAATTTTTCACTGCATTGCAGAAAATCAATCGTATCATCACTTATCAAAGTGGAAGCAGAAGCAGGAGAGTTGCATTTCGCACATATAGGTTCAAAGGGGGTCGAGTACACATTCATTGCAACCAAAACACCTTCAACCTGGAAAAACAAGCATAGGAATTAATACATTGAAAAATATAATACAAAAATGCACCCCCCAACTTAAGGCTATTTGTATAAGAAAAGTAAGGATGATTATGTGGATGTATATCTACAACAATTCTAGAGCTAGCTAGTTTCTTCAGATCCTGTACTATGTTTGCTCACAACTCTGTTACAAATGTTGCTTGGGTTGTGCGAAATATCCTTTCTCTAACATCCCTTTTATTTGTTATATTTTTGAAGAGCATAAGTGGAAACTGCCATTTATGCAATTGTTGTTCCATTGACGAAAACAAATTTGAACACGTATCGAACAATTGCAGCCGCAACATGGAACAATGCAATATTTGTGTAACTTACCCGAGATACATACACATGTGAAAGTAAATGACAAAACTGGATATGGAAAATAGTACCATTTCCTTGTCTCTATCTGACTCTCCATCCTTTATATGGAGAATGTGTTGTGAGCCAAGTTTTCTTGCCAGTGTGACAGTTGCGCCAATGGTTCTGATTGGGTAAATCTCACTGCTCTGTGCAAGCTGGCTGATAGTCGTGTCCGGGATGAAACGATATTCTGAACAAACAACGGGAATTTTTTCCACAATACTTGTTTTGTTGAGAGAAATAATTCGATCACAATCACCACGGTCATATACCGTTTTGGGCAATATATTAAAATTTGTAATGGATATCCCATTACCCGACAATATCTTTTCTGCATGTTTCTGGACAAGTTGTATAGGAATAGTCAGTGTGACTATCATCATGGCCTCCTTATCTATCATGTCAGCACACATAATGGATCTAGTTTTGTTTTCCTTGTCCAAGTAGGTGGCATAGACGACCATTATGTCCCCGATGAAAACTTGTCCAGTTCGACAGGTGTTCAAGCCCTCTATTGATAGTACTTTGGGTGCTACAACTCTAGATTTGGTGACAATTTTTGAATAGGAAAACTAAAGTGAATGGTAGTGTGCATTTTTTTTTGTATTCTTTTTTCACTAGCATAAATCTACAAGTAGACACATAGCTTCGATGAATTATGGAGCCAGAGTTTTGTAACCACACCTCTTAGTCCGCGGAACCTACGCTATGTTCGGCGTCTCGCTTGTACTTGTTGATACTTATTGTGAACTGCAAACCATGTATTGCATATGACATCATCATATTCACCATTCCATAGATGAATAAATACCTGAGGAAAATTGTTTGGTAAACATACTAGGAACATAATATATGCATTTTTACCTTTTGCCTTGTCAGTCTGCTAATGTTTGGGATGACTGACTGCTCATGACCATGTCACTAATCCAACTTTTTCTGATGCAAACATGTGTAGATGAACATCAAAAGGACTAAACAAGCATATGCATTGTATATTGTCCATAATAGTTCTTAATGCCACATGCAAGGTGGAAGGAGATGGAATACAAAATAGGGTGTCAAGGAATATACTCAAGAAACATGAGGACCTGAGCGTCAAATTGTATACCTCTGATTTTTTGACTGGAATAATATGTAACAGTAAACAGGGCATGATAGTGAGGCACGCTGGCCAATTTTTATATCGCGGACCCTCAAAATCCAAGGGAGCAATCTTGAACCCGCCAGCCCGACACCCGCAATTGACAAAGTGGATAAGTATGGAATAAGGTAGAAGCCTGACCATAAATGTGAAACCGTTAGCCCACCAACCGATGCACCAAGGCATTTTCGGAAAGACCACTAAGAAGAGAAATTAGAAAACAAAAGGGATAATATAAAATGGAAAAAGTAGAAATGAGGAGGGCAGAAAGGCCCATTGCTGCCAAGTCATCGTTTTCTAGTCTAATATTATATGCCCCCACCTGGTTTGTATATTTAATTTACTAGCAAAGTTGGTATACCTTTTCGAAGACTGTACCACATAACCCTCTATTGTTGCACAGAACAATTCATCTTCCTGTCCAACCAACCTACTTCTTCCAAGGTAGCAACATCGAATATACAATGGACATGAAGGCAAGTTAGTATGAAGACAGACATGTAAAAAAAAGAAAAACAGTTCTATTTATTCCAATGTAACAACAACAAAAAATACGATTCTCATGAGAATACACAGAAAGATATTTAGTATATACATACAGGTAAACCCAAAAAAATTATATTTGAAGGAAGAAAAGAACCAGGGGAAAAAAAAAAGGTGCAAAACAGTAGAATAAGCACAACAAATATACAGACAGTAAATGAAACACTGAACACTGGAATATGAAATAAGAGTACAGGTATCCACCTCTGTAACTCCTCGTCTACATTCCCGCCAAATATTCCATCGTCCTCTCCAGCCATTCTGGTTGTTTAAATGTAGCAATGCAGGAAAAATACAACGGACATGAAGGAGGTTAGTATACAGGAAGACATGTAATGAAGATAAGTTATTATGTAGGAAGGTATGCAACATCTACACAAAATAAACTAGGTGAACACATATACAGACAATAAATGAAATACAAAACAATGCAATATGAAATAACAGTACAAGAATGTACCTTTCTATCTCCTCTTCAACCGATGCAGTCAAGACTTCGTCGTTTTCTCCAACTATTCTGTTCGTTTGAATGTGAGAACGCACAAAATACAATGAACATGAATGGAAGTTGGTATGCATCGAAGAACAAGTAATATGTACATACAGTAAATGAGACTCAACAAATAGAATAAAATATAGGCAGAAACATGAACCTTTGCACTTCTCCATCCATAACTGTAAATATGTAATTTTTTTCCCTGCCCAAAATATATTACAAGCCAAAAAATATTACGAAATTGCATAGTCGTAGCTAAACGATTTTTGTTTTTCCGTGGAAAAGTATACATATATGCTTCCACCCATGGAAATAGATGTTATTTATCCTCTACACAGACTGTTGTGCTCACGATACAAGATTTTGGTTTTCCATGGCAAACTACCTAGATATGATTCCAGACATGGAAATATAATTTTGCAGTATCTTTGATGTACATATCATATCTCAAGTAGAAGAAAATTTATATCGTGGGCACACCAGTCTGTGTAGAGGATAAATAACATGTATTGTCATATGGGTACATTTCACCATACATGGTTTATAAGTGTAGCTTGCATATGTTTTATTTTAACAAAAAAAATAATGGATATTGCAATTTCACATGTACTTCTCGAACTATTTTTCATGCAACTATTTTCTATCATGTCAACACTGAAGCACCAACAAAATCTCATAGAAGAACAGATATCAACCTCGCCAGACAGGGTAAATAGCACAACCGCATGTCCACTCGTGGCTGTAGGGGCTGAACACTGTAAAGCGCCCAAAAAATAATAATAATACACAAAATAAAAACAACTCCAATTGTCGACGGAGGACCCCAACCCTGCAAAGTCGAAGAAAACAAAAGAAAACAGCAAGCACCAAACCATCGAGAAAGCACGAACAGGCCCAACTTCAGCCCCAGGGCCCCAAATCATAAAGTTGAGCCAAACAAACACAACCAGCAACCGACGAACCAATGAACAAGCAACAACCACCGAACCAGTAAACAACATATGTATCTCCAACGATTATGAAATTGCAGTCGAAGCACAGAAGGAACCAGAAACATATGACAAGCATGTCATTAGAAATAAACAAACATTCTTACTTGTAAACTACAAACACTAAACAACAAAGAAGGAATAGAAAATGAAACTATGGCATGGAAACTTACTCCGAAACGATGAAAGGCAGAAGCGCAGGTCGAATTGTGAACCAAACAACAACAACAAGCAGCAACTGTCGAACCAGCGAAGAAGAAGCACTCATTGAACCAGTAAAGAAGAATGATGAAACATACAATGCCTATTCAACTGGCGGTGGACAACAATATTGTCCAAAATCACTGCAACGTTGTATGGAAATTTTCGAGGAAAAATGTACTCCGAGAAGCGTATTTAGATAAACATTTAAGGTTGTCAGGTTGTCTAAGGGCCTCGCGGTATGAAAACATTTAAGCTGTCAGGCCTGTTGGAGGACCTCGCGTCATGTAAACATTTAAGTTGTCGGGCCTATTCAAGCACCTCAAAAAAAGTGTCAATACATTTCAATACAAATACATTCGACGGGAACTAATAATAGTAGCACAAATAAAAAAAGGACTAATAAATCACAATACAAGGTTATAAACTTTGGAATTATCGATCACTATAAATCTTGGATATCTAAACATTTCAATATGATTAGTACAAATTTAAAAAGCACTATATATGATCTAAGACAATGCTACCAGAAAATGTTAAGACAAACATTTGAACTAATGCTAGCATTAATCCACCTTCAAGCAATGCATAAGAAAATATATGATTCAAAAAGACCGTATAGGATCAAATACTTTTGGATATGCCAACATATATAACATTGGGAATAGCGAAGACGACAATAAGACCTCCAATCTATTATCTAATCAGATCATGACATATATGGTACTTTTTATTATATAAAAATCAATGTTTTTAGTTCCCTAGTTCCAACAATAGATATTATGGAAATATTTGTAGTTAAAGGACAAACTAATACGAAGTCAACGAATTATTGATCGCTATAGTCCCTCTATGCCTACAACGGGGATTAATAAGTAGTCAAAGAAGTGGATGCAACTAATTGTGTAACCAAAGTACTGAATTATTCTTAGAATCAAGAGTATTAACACTCAAACTTAGAAAAAAGGTTTCCAATTGTCTAAGTCATTTCAATGAGATAGAAAGAATGCATTATGTGCATGCATAATTTTTATTTCTTTTTTGAATTTCTATTTGTATGTTTTACTCTTTGATTAAAAAAAGTAAGAAAAAAACCATATCTATATATAAATAGATTTTGATGAAAAAAAAAATCAATCAAGATTTTAATATTCTATGTAAATAGAATTCTAAATGTTCAATATATCACTATGCTATAACAAATCATCCAAAATATATTAACTAAAAATATAATGCTTTTGACTTATATATATTTATTAAAAACTTAGCAATTTTAAAGTTTAATATTCTACAATTAAAATTGCAACAAATAAATCTCTTCTCCTCGATAAACCCAAACTTAAATTAAAAAAACCATCTAAAATAAATCACAAGCAAAATAAGAAAGTTTCACAAATCTTATAACTATAAAAAAAGAATTAACATAATTAACCATATAAAGACACTTGGGGTATTATATAACCTTTATAGTTTGAATATATATATATATATATATATATTCGAGTATTTTATAACCTTTATAGTTTGTATATCTATATAAATAGAAAAAGTTAACATAATTAATAATATGGGAACTTGGAGTGGTGTATAACATTTGGAGTGGGAAAACACTTTAGATATTTATTTCACTTTTTTGATGATTCATTTAAAATACGATTGTTTATAACTTGTGAGCTCAATCTATACTTTAAATAAAAATGCAATGAGATTTAAAAATACGAGGATGCTAGAGATATCATTCTTGCGAATTTTTTTATAGAAAAATTCAGAGATCAGAATTAATGATTTTTCATGGCGAGGAACGAAATAACATGGTGCCCGTTCAATTGCCTTCCCATTGGTTGAATCTTGTTATGTTTTTCAACATTCAAAGCACGCACGTTGATTACTTAGAACCTTAGAATACACCATAACCTTGCTTCTCTTAGGGGAGACCAGTTGGAAAATCCCCCTTGCCATGCTTGGATTCTAACCATTCGAAGTAAAGACATGATGCATGGAAACCAAGTTGAGGCTAATACGATGTAATGTTGCTGCATACAATGAAATGCAAGTTAACATTTCGATAATTTCACATAAGGGAGTGTTTTAATAGTCATCTACATCAAAAAGTAAAATAAAAATGAAAAAAACTAAATTATTCCATTAGGTAAATTATGGGTTTGTCATTATTTTTTTTTTATCCAAGTACAAAACCACATTACCACATTTCTTAGACATTGTAGTCCATGTAGGAAGTATTGCAATCGATTTAGACATTACATTCGATGCCTGATGCAGCCTCAAGTAAATACGCTTGTTACTTTTGCTCAACTACTACATATGCAAGGTTTTTGGGAATGATAATCCACTTGGCAATTGTATGAAGCCACCATTCGATCCTTCGTCGCCTGGATTTGAATAGTTTTAAACTGTGAACATCAACACGAACCCAACACAAATCCAATTCAATTCCATTCTAGTCTATGAAGAAATGAAAGAAAATTGAAGAGATGTACTTGAATTCCAGTCTATGAAGAAATGAAAGAACATTGACAAGATGTACTTCAAGGGAAAAGGAGGTTGCTTGAATGAGAGATGGTGGCCATGTTTAATGAATTAAACCATAATGAAATTTGATGATAATTAGGATAAAATATGGGGAGATGCACTTGGATATGGGCCTACAACTTCTTAGTACTTTCTTAGCTCCCTACATCTATGGTATCTCTCGCTATTTGTGTGCACCGCCTTAGATCCCTCCATCTCTGGTAGCTCTTGCTCTCTTTGCAGGTAAATATTGACAAAATGAAAAACAAAGAAGACAGTACAGAGAAGATAGAATTGGGAACAAGAAAGTGGAGAGCGCATAGCGTCGAGTACATATCATTAAGGGAAAAGAGTTGAGCTAAATAAGCTCGAGAAAATCAAGAAGATTAAGAAACAAAACAAGAAATTGTAACAGACTCGTACAACTGGCAGTGTACAGTCACATACTTTTGAGGTTACAGTTATAACTAACACTCCCTCTTAAACTCAACAGTTACAAACATCAGCACTGATAATGCCCAAGTGTTGTCTCTGAAAATCAAAAACGGATTTTCCTACTGGCTTTGTAAAAAT
>SNQJ01S0051853.1:32609-46324 GCA_010110895.2 Picea sitchensis
TAAGTTTTTAATAAATATATATAAGTCAAAAGCATTATATTTTTAGTTAATACATTTTGGATGATTTGTTATAGCATAGTGATATATTGAACATCTAGAATTCTATTTACATAGAATCTTAAAATCTTGATTGATTTTTTTTTTCATCAAAATCTATTTATATATAGATATGGTTTTTTTCTTTTTCTTTTTTATCAAAGAGGAAAACATACAAATAGAAATCCAAAAAAGAAATAAAAATTATGCACGCACATAATGCATTCTTTCTATCTCATTGAAATGACTTAGACAATTGGAAACCCTTTTTCTAAGTTTGAGTGTCAATACTCTTGATCCTAACAATAATTCAGTACTTTGGTTACACAATTAGTTGCATCTACTTCTGTGACTACTTATTAGTCCCTGTTGTAGGCATAGAGGGACGATAGCGATCAATAATTCGTGGACTTCGTATTAGTTTGTCCTTTAACCACAAATATTTCCATAATATCTATTGTTGGAACTAGGGAAATAAAAACATTGATTTTTATATAATAAAAAGTACCATATATGTCATGATCTGATTGGATAACAGATTGGAGGTCTTATTGTCGGCTTCGCTATTCCCAATGTTATATATGTTGGCATATCCAAAAGTATTTGATCGTATATGGTCTTTTTGAATCATATATTTTCTTATGCATTGCTTGAAGGTGGATTAATGCTAGCATTAGTTCAAATGTTTGTCTTATCATTTTCTGGTAGCATTGTCTTAGATCATATACAGTTCTTTTTTAATTTGTACTAATCATATTGAAATGATTAGATATCCAAGATTTATAGTGATCGATAATTCCAAAGTTTATAACCTTGTATTGTGATTTATTAGTCCTTTTTTTATTTGTGCTACTATTATTAGTCCCTGTTGAATGTATTTGTATTGAAATGTATTGACACTTTTTTTGAGGTGCTTGAATAGGCCCGACAACTTAAATGTTTACATGACGCGAGGTCCTCCAACAGGCCTGACAACTTAAATGTTTTCATACCACGAGGCCCTTAGACAACCTGACAACCTTAAATGTTTATCTAAATACGCTTCTCGGAGTACATTTTTCCTCGAAAATTTCCATACAACGTTGCAGTGATTTTGGACAATATTGTTGTCCACCGCCAGTTGAATAAGCATTGTATGTTTCATCCTTCTTCTTTACTGGTTCAATGAGTGCTTCTTCTTCGCTGGTTTGATAATTGCTGCTTGTTGTTGTTGTTTGGTTCACAATTCGACCTGCGCTTTGGCCTTTCATTGTTTTGGAGTAAGTTTCCATGCCATAGTTTCATTTTCTATTCCTTCTTTGTTGTTCAGTGTTTGCAGTTTGCAAGTAAGAATGTTTGTTTATTTCTACTGGCATGCATGTCATATGTTTCTGGTTCCTTCTGTGCTTCGACTGCAATTTCGTAATCGTTGGAGATACATATGTTGTTTATTGGTTCGGTGGTTGTTGCTTGTTCGTTGGTTCATTGGTTGTTGGTTGTGTTTGTTTGGCTCAACTTTATGATTTGGGGCCCTGGGGATGAAGTTGGGCATGTTCGTGCTTTCTCGATGGTTTGGTGCTTGTCGTTTTCTTTTGTTTGCTTCGACTTTGTAGGGTTGGGGTCTTGTGATGACAATTGGAGCTGTTTTTATTTTGTGTATTATTATTATTATTTGGATGCTTTACGGTGTTCAGCCCCTGCAACCACGAGTGGACATGCGGTTGTGCTATTTATCCTGTCTGGCGAGGTCAATATCTGTTCTTCTATGAGATTTTGTTGGTGCTTCAGTGTTGACATGATAGAAAATAGTTGCATGAAAAATAGTTCAAGAAGTACATGTGAAATTGCAATATCCGTTGTTTTTTTGTTAAAATAAAATATATGCAAACTACACTTATAAACCATGTATGATGAAATGTGCCCATATGAAAATACATGTTATTTATCCTCTACACAGACTGGTGTGCCCATAATACAAATTTTCTTATACTTGAGATATGATATGTACATCAGAGATACTGCAAAATTATATTTCCATGTCTGGAATCATATCTGGGTAGTTTGCCATGGAAAACCAAAATCTTGTATCGTGGGCACAACAGTCTGTGTAGAGGATAAATAACATCTATTTCCATGGGTGGAAGCAATATATGGATACTTTTCCATGAAAAAACAAAAATCGTTTAGCTACGACCATGCAATTTCGTAATATTTTTTGGGCAGGGAAAAAAATTACATATTTATAGTGATGGATGGAGAAGCGCAAAGGTTCATGTTTCTGCCTATCTTTTATTCTATTTGTTGAGTCTCATTTACTGTATGTACATATTACTTGTTTTCCGATGCATACCAACTTCCATTCATGTTCATTGTATTTTGTGCGTTCCCACATTCAAACGAACAGAATAGTTGGAGAAAACGACGAAGTCTTGACTGCATCGGTTGAAGAGGAGATAGAAAGGTACATTCTTGTACTATTATTTCATATTGCATTGTTTTGTATTTCATTTATTGTCTGTATATGTGTTCACCTAGTTTATTGTGTGTAGATGTTGTGTACCTTCCTACATAATAACTTATCTTCATTACATGTCTTCCTGTATACTAACCTCCTTCATGTCCATTGTATTTTTCCTGCATTGCTACATTTAAACAACCAGAATGGCTGGAGAGGACGATGGAATATTTGGCGGGAATGTAGACGAGGAGTTACAGAGGCGGATACATGTACTCTTATTTCATATTCCAGTGTTCAGTGTTTCATTTGCTGTCTGTATATTTGTTGTGCTTGTTCTGCTGCTTTGCACCTTTTTTTTTTCCCCTGGTTCTTTTCTTCCTTTAAATATAATTATTTTGGGTTTACCTGTATGTATATACTATATATCTTTCTATGTATTCTCATGTGAATCGTATTTTTTGTTGTTGTTACATTGGAATAAATAGAACTATTTTTCTTTTTTTTACATGTTTGTCTTCATACTAACTTGCCTTCATGTCCATTGTATATTCGACGTTGCTACCTTGGAAGAAGCAAGTTGGTTGGACATGAAGATGAATTGTTCCATGCAACAATAGAGGGTTCTGTGGTACAGTCTTCGAAAAGGTATACCAACTGTGCTGGTAAATTAAATATACAAACCAGGTGGGGGCATATAATATTAGACTAGAAAACGATGACTTGGCAGCAATGGGCCTTTCTTCCCTCCCCATTTCTACTTTTTCCATTTTATATTATCCCTTTTGTTTTCTAATTTCTCTTCTTAGTGGTCTTTCTGAAAATGCCTTGGTGCGCCAGTTGGCGGGCTAACGGTTTAACATTTATGGTCAGGCTTCTACCTTATTCCATACTTACCCACTTTGTCGATTGCGGGTGCCGGGCTGGCGGGTTCAAGATTGCTCCCCTGGCTTTCGGGGGTCCGCGATATACAAATTGGCCATCATGCCTCACTATCACGCCATGTTTACTGTTACACATTATTCCAGTCAAAAAATCAGAGGTATACAATTTGACGCTCGGGTCCTCATGTTTCCTGAGTATATTCCTTGTCACCCTATTTCGTATTCCATCTCCTTCCACCTTGCATGTGGCATTAAGAACTATTATGGACAGTATACAATGCATATGCTTGTTTAGTCCTTCTGATGTTCATCTACACATGTTTGCATCAGAAAAAGTTGGACTAGTGACATGGCCATGAGCAGTCAGTCATCCCAAACATCAGTAGACCGACAAGGCCAAAGGTAAAGATGCATATATTATTTTCCTAGTATGTTTACCAAACAATTTTCCTTGGCTATTTATTCATCTATGGAATGGTGAATATGATGATGTCATATGTAATGCATGGTTTGCAGTTCACGATAAGTATCAACAAGTACAAGCGAGACGCCGAACATAGCGCAGATTCCACAGACTAAGAGGTGTGGTTACAAAACTCTGGCTCCATAGTTCATTGAAGATATGCGTCTACTTGTAGATTTATGCCAGTGAAAAAAAAATACAAAAAAAAAAATGCACACTACCATTCACTTTAGTTTTCCTGTTCAAAAATTGTCACCAAATCTAGAGTTGTAACACCCAAAGTACTATCAATAGAGGGCTTGAACAGTCATCGAACTCGAAAAGTGTTCATCGGGGACATAATGGTCGTCTATGCCCCCTACTTGGACAAGGAAAACAAAACTAGATCCATTATGCATGCTGACATGACAGATAAGGAGGCCATGATGATAGTCACACTGACTATTCCTACACAACTTGTCCATAAACATGCAAAAAAGATATTTTCGGGTAATGGGATATCCATTACAAATTTTAATATATTGCCCAAAACAGTATATGACCGTGGTGATTGTGATCGGATTATTTCGCTCAACGAAACAAGTATTGTGGAAAAAATTCACGTTGTTTGTTCAGAATATCGTTTCATCCTGGACACGACTATCAGCCAGCTTGCACAGAGTAGTGAGATTTACCCAATCAGAACCATTGGTGCAACTGTCACACTGGCGAGAAAACTTGGCTCACAACACATTCTCCATATAAAGGATGGAGAGTCAGATAGCGACAAGGCAATGGTACCATTTTCCATATCCAGTTTTGTCCTCTACTTTTGCATGTGCATGTATCTCGGGTAAGTTACACAAATATTGCATTGTTCCATGTTGCGGCTGCAATTGTTCGATATGTGTTCAAATTTGTTTTCGTCAATGGAACAAAAATTGCATAAAGGGAAGTTTCCACTTATGCTCTTAAAAAATATAACAAAGAAAAGGGATGTTAAAGAAAGGATATTTCGCACAACCCAAGCAACATTTGTAACAGAGTTGGGAGCAAACATAGTACAGGATCTGAAGAAACTAGCTAGCTCTACAATTGTTGTGCATATACATCCACATAATCATCCTTACTTTTCTTATACAAATAGCGTTAAGTTGGGGGGTGCATTTTTGTATTATATTTTTCAATGTATTAATTCCTATGCTTGTGTTTCCACGTTGAAGGTGTTTTGGTTGCAGGGAATGTGTACTCGACCCCCTTTGAGCCTATATGTGTGAAATTCAACTCTCCTTCTTCTGCTTCCACTTTGATAAGTGATGATACGATTGATTGTCTGCAATGCGGTGAAAAATGTCCATATATATATAGACATTTCCTCAATGTTGCCATCCAAACCGTGGGCAACACAACCGTGCATTGTACAATTAGGAAGCCTCTGTTACAAGATGTGCTTCCTAGGTTGGCAGAATTGTTGTATGAATCATACCTACAGAAAAAGGCAAGTAGTGTTTACATGCTGTGCGAATTTTGGATACACAACAAATTTACCTTAAATGAGGACAATACAATATTGCATATTGGCTAAAGAAGGGAAAAAAAAAAAGACTAGGAAAAAAAAAAACATATCAAGCTTTGGCAGGAAACAAAAAATATCTCATGTGTCTCTGTAATATTTCTTCAACACCCAGATAAATGTTCGTCGGACTCGAGTACTTGAGATTGCATGCACATAAGATTGCTCGGTCCAAAAATGGGAAGCATGGCAACAAACCCCATATATTCCATGGCCCCGGTTATTTTCTCGTGGGAACATATACCAGATGTAAGAGAAAACCAATGTCGCAACGTCTTTTATTTGTATATCAAATTATTTCATGCAAAGGTTGATATGTGCTGCTCTATGGAACCTTGTGGGATATTTCTTGCGGCATGTTTGGAGTTTAGTAGGTTCTTGGTCGTATGCTTCATCTGTCAATTTGTATATCACAGAACTCCAAGTGTTGTTTGAAGGACACAGAACAATATAATTGTAATTTTTTAGTTAGCTAGCCTGCAAGTCTTCCTGTCAATTTGTATGGAGTTGTGACGCAAATGTAATATGTGGCTTGTTTTAGCACTTTTCCTTGATCGATGAACTTGGTAAAATTAATCTCCTGGAATAATTTGAAATAAACAAATATATATTGTGCGAAGTCCACTTGTGCTATCATATCAACAAGAGGACCTTAAAATTCAAATTGGTCGTTGTTATGCTTGCGGTGATAGAATTTAAAAAAAAGATTTGTTTTGTTTCCTTCATTTTAAAAAAAATAAGAGATTTAACATCCTTTGATAATTTTATGTAATTAAATTGTACAATATCAATATTTAATATTAATAATTTAGTATTTGAAAATAATATTTTTGGATAATGTTAGATAGTTGATAACGTAACAATAGAAGTGCAATGTTGAACCAACCAACCCGCAAGTCCACCTGTCAATTTGTATATCGTGGAACTCTGGGTGTTATTTGTAGGACACAGAACAATAGAGGCCCAATTTTGAGCCTGCCAACCCGAGAACCCGCGATCCAAAAAGTGGCTAAGTATGGAATGAGGGATCCGTACATGTTATATAAAATCTCATGTCTATGCTTTATAAAAGTACATATTTAGTATGTATTACTCGTTTCTCGAAAATTTTCTAGGTGCGGAAGTTGGCGGATACACGTGTTCAGATTTCCACTTACTTTTATATCACCAGCTCGACCGACCGCTTCCCCATTGCATATTGTACAAAATTTTTGGATCGAGAGTTTCTGAATATGCGGGTTTTTCTTTTATATAAGATATTTAAAATCCTTTAATAATTTTATGTAATTAAATTGTACANGATCGAGAGTTTCCGGATATGCGGGTTTTTCTTTTATATAAGATATTTAAAATCCTTTAATAATTTTATGTAATTAAATTGTACAATATAAATATTTAATATTAATAATTTAGTATTGAAAATAATGTTTTTAGATAATGCTAAATAGTTGATAGGGATCACCATCCATAAACAATCGCAATCTTGAGTCTGTCAGCCTTGGAGTTCGTCTATCAATTTGTAAATCGCGGAACTCCAAGTACTATTTGGAGGACATAGAACAATAAAAGTGCAATGTTGAGCCAACCAACCTACAAGTCCACCTGTCAATTTGTATATCGCGAAACTTTGGGTGCTATTTGTAGGACATAGAACAATAGAGGCCCAATTTTGAGCCTGCTAGCCTGAGAAATCGCGATCCAAAAAGTGGCTAAGTATGGAATGTGGGATCCGTACATGCTCTATAAAATCTCATGTCCATACTTTATACAATCGCAATATTGAGCCCGCCAACCCTGGAGTCCGTCTGTCAATTTGTATATCATGGAACTCAGAGTGTTGTTTGGAGGAAAAAGAACAATAGAAGTGCAATGTTGAGCTAGCCAACCCACAAGTTCGCCTGTCAATTTGTATATCATGGAACTGTGGGTGCTATTTGTAGGACATAGAGTAATAGAGGCCCAATTGAGCCCGCCAGCCTGAGAACCCGCGATCCAAAAAATGGCTAAGTATGGAATGCGGGATCCATACATGCTCTATAAAATCTCATGTCCATACTTTATACAATCACAATCTTGAGCCCACAATCCCTGGAGTTTGTTTGTCAATTTGTATATCGCGGAACTTCAAGTGCAGTTTGGAGGATACACAACAATAAAAGTGCAATGTTGAGCCAACCAACCCGCAAGTCTGCCTGTCAATTTGTATATTGTGGAACTCTGGGTGCTATTTGTAGGAAACAGAGCAATAGAGGCCCAATTTTGAGCCTGCCAGCCCGAGAACTCGCGATCCAAAAAGTGGCTAAGTATGGAATGTGGGATCTGTACATGCTCTATAAAATCTCATGTCCATACTTTATACAAATACATATTTAGTATGTATTACTCGTTTTTCGAAAAATTTCTAGGTGCGGAAGTTGGCGGATTCACGTCTTCAGATTTCACTTACTTTTATATCACCAGCCCGACCGACCGCTTCCCCGTTTCATATTGTAATAAACGAATATATACTATGTGAAGTCCAATTGTGCTATCATATCAACACGAGAACCTTAAAATTCAAATTGTTCATTGTTATGCTTGCGGTGATAGAATTTAAAAAAGATTTGTTTTGTTTCCTTCATTTTTTTTAAATAAGAAATTTAACATCCTTTCATGATTTTATGTAATTAAATTGTACAATATCAATATTTAATATTAATAATTTAGTATTTGAAAATAATTTTTTTAGATAATGTTGGATAGTTGATAGGGATGACCATCCGTAAACAATTGCAATCTTGAGCTCGCTAGTTCTGGAGTTCGTCTATCAATTTGCATATTGTGGAACTTCGAGTGTTGTTTGGAGGATGCAGAACAATAGAAGTGCAATGTTGAGCCAGCCAACCCGCAAGTCTGCCTGTCAATTTGTATATCGTGGAACTCTAGGTGCTATTTGTAAGACACAGAACCATAGAGGCCCAATTTTGAGCCTGCCAGCCCGAGAACCCGCAATCCAAAAAGTGGCTAAGTATGGAATGAGGAATCCGTACATGCTCTATAAAATCTCATGTCTATACTTTATAAAAGTACATATTTAGTATGTATTACTCGTTTCTCGGAAAATTTCTCGGTGCGGAAGTTGGCGGATACACATGTTCAGATTTCCACTTACTTTTATATCACCAGCCCGATCGACCGCTTCCCCGTTTCATATTGTACAAAATATTTGGATCGCGAGTTTTCGAATACACGGGTTTTTCTTTTAAATAAGATATTTAACATCCTTTAATAATTTTATGTAATTAAATTGTACAGTATCAATATTTAATATTAATAATTTTGTATTGAAAATAATGTTTTTAGATAGTGTTAGATAGTTGATAGGGATCACCATCCATAAACAATCACAACCTTGAGCCCGCTAGCCCTAGAGTCCGTCTATCAATGTGTATATCGCGGAATTCTGAGTGATGTTTGGAGGACACAAAACAATAGAAGTGCAATGTTGAGCCAGCCAACCCGCAAGTCCACCTGTCAATTTTGTATATCGCGGAACTCTGGGTGCTATTTGTAGGACACAGAACAATAGAGGCCCAATTTTGAGCCCGCCAGCCCGAGAACCCGCAATCCAAAAAGTGCCTAAGTATGGAATGTGGGATCCGTACATGGTCTATAAAATCTCATGTCCATACTTTATAAAAGTACATATTTAGTATGTATTACTTGTTTTTCAAAAAATTTCTAGGTGTGGAAGTTGGCAAATACACGTCTTCAGATTTCACTTACTTTTTTATCACCAGCACGACCGACCTCTTCCCTGTTTCATACTATACACACTTTTTTGTCTAATTAAATTGTACAATATCAATATTTAATATTAATAATTTAGTATTGAAAATAATGTTTTTAGATAATGTTAGATAGTTGATATGGATCACCATCCGTAAACAATCGCAATCTTGAGCCCGCCAGCCCTGGAGTCCGTCTGTCAATTTGTATATCGCGGAACTTCGAGTGTTGTTTGGAGGACACAAAACAATAGAAGTGCAATGTTGAGCCAACCAACCCGCAAGTCCTCTTGTCAATTTGTATATTGCGGAATTATGGGTGCTATTTGTAGGGCACAGGACAATAGAGGCCCAATTTTGATCCCTCCAGCCTGAGAACCCACGATCCAAAAAGTGGCTAAGTATGGAATGCGGGATCCGTACATGCTCTATAAAATATCTTGTCCATACTTTATAGAAGTACATATTTAGTATGTATTACTCGTTTTTCGAAAAATTTCTAGGTGCGGAAGTTGGCGCATTCACGTCTTCAGATTTCACTTACTTTTATATCACCGACCTGACCGACCGCTTCCTCGTTTCATATTGTACAAACTTTTTGGCTCGCGATTTTCCGAATAGGCGAGTTACGGAATAGGCGGGTTCAATATTGTGTTTACATTGTTCCGTCGCCTGCAAACAACACCCAGACTTCCACGATCTACAAATTAGCAAAAAAATTGAAATAAAAGAATAAATACTATGCGAAGTCTAATGGAACAATCATATGAATGAGAGGACATTAAAATTCAAATTCATCGTTGTTATACTTGCGATGAAGCTAACAGTAAAAAAACTTTACTTAAACATCAAAAAATTGTTTTTCTTGTACCTTTTCGACACTTCTCTTATACAAACAGATCCTGGAAACTATAAACATCGCTCGTTGTATCTATTCCTTGATTGAAGAACCTGTTAACATGTTTAATGCACTCCATAGTTACTGTTAAGACCATCAATGGTGCTTTCTTACAACAATTCCCACTTCCGAAAATTGCCATCTGCTTTCTCTTTTGCCCTCTGCTTTCCCTTTCTTTACTTACTCGTTTTTCCGAAAATGTCTAGGTGCGGGATTTGGCAGATTCACTTCTTCAGATTTCCATTGTTAATTTTATATCACCATCTAGACTGACCGCTTCCCCATTTCATATTGAACAAACTTTTTGAATCACGGTTTCCCGCATAGGTTCAACATTGCGTTTCCATTTTTCCACTGTTTGCAAATAGCACCCGGACTTCCGCGATTTACAAATTAGCAAACAAATTCCCCTTCATCCTATATGATTTCTCTTTCTGTTTACTTGGTCCTTTTTCTGAATGTCTCATGCTTTTATATACAACACCCGAAGTTTCGCAATATACAAATTGCTCTCTTGACATTGCGCTTCCATTGTTCCCCTACGCACAAACAACACCCAAAATTCCGTGATATACAAATTGATGGACGATATCTATCACTGAGATGCAATATGAGCATTGGCCCCTCACGTCTCCTGGGTATATCTTCTTACCCTTTTTTTGTAACTCGTTCGACCGCTTTCCATACTTGGGCATTTCTTGGAATTTGTTTCGTGGTTTGGTGGGTGGACGAAATGTACAATGCTTGGTTGCTCTTCGCCATCACCGCTACCTTCGTTTAAGCTTTAAAGCTAATAGTTCATCCTATAGGAACCATTAAGATTGTCATTAATGTCCGGAAGGCCGAAGAAGATTTGTCATTACTACGAATTAAACCAAGATTTGCGGAGAAGAGTGTTATCCTTTCCAAGTATTCATTTCAAACATGATGCAATCTCTTTCATGCACCAGTCGGTTGGCGCCTTTAAGAAATCTCTAATTCTTAATTTCTCTTCGTCGTCATCGCCACCTTCACATTTTTTTCTAAATATGCAATTAGTGAGATTTAATGGTAACAACTCATTAAGCATGAACCCTGGAGATTGTCATTGATCAACGAAAGGCTCGAGGAGATCTTCCATTGATACTCATTAAACCAGGATTTGCGGAGGGTTATAGTATCCCTCCCCAATTTTCATTTCAAACATCGTCTGGAGAAAACGGAAATTCTCGTTAACTTGTGGTAGCAGTTCTGTTCGGATACAATAAACACATTCGGGCATGATGGCCAGACGTTCCAGTATTCCAGGGCATATTCTTACTACTCATCTCCCTCTGCCCAGGAGCAAAAAAGGAGATGGTCCCTTGGTACACCAAGAGATATATTTCAAGCCAAAGAATTACAAGGCAACGCTGCCTACTCAGAGAACCTGCCCAGTTGCATTGATGGCTGGTGCAGAGGTTGATGCCATGGATTCTGAGCTGGAAGAAGATAATCTGATGGGCGATGATACAACAATGGATGATGGAAATGCAGAAATTGTTCCCACTCCTACACCCAAATCGAAATCAACCATAACGGGCGGAAGTTCCCGACTCACTGATGGCGGTCCTAACAACACCAAAAAAACTTGGTTGATTTTTTTCCTTTTTATACAAATTTATTTATATAAAACACATTTTTTTTTTTTTAATGATGATCATTCTTTAAAAAAAAACTTGGTTAATTCTTTTCCTTCTTATGCAAATTTATTTATATAAAACACACAAATAAGCCTCCAACAAATAAACAAAGAATGTGTCTAATTGAAATGAATTAAGATAATTGTAAACCTTTTTTTTAAGGTTTGAAGGCTAAGATTCCTCATAATGAAAGTAGGGAATTGTCAATTTACTTTTTAATATAGTATTTAGATTTAATCTTTTAATTTGAAAATGAATTAAACATTCCAATTGTTTAGGGTCCATTGTCCAAGATTCATAATTGAAAAACTCCTCAACCACTGAGAATTGAAAAGGAACATCAGTTTTATTCCATACACATAAAAGAATAATACAGGAGAAGATTTTCTTTCTTGCTCCCTAATCCCTAATACTTAGGTGACACATGTAATAAATAAATAACAATCTTCATAGAGATAAAAAGATTCAAATACAATGAAGTATAATGTTTTTAGGACACTTATCCAATTTCAAACTTTTTCTCAACAATCCAAAATAAAATGGCAAAAATTAAAATAAATGAAAATAATTCCAGTGATCCCACATAATTCCCGTGAACAAACGCAGGACAGAGAGGGTGCAAATCGTTGGCGATCACTATTAAATACTCTGATCGATCACAGCTTTTAAGATGTATCCACTGGGTAAAAGTCTTCCATTTTAAACAGGTGTGACAAGGGATTTACAGGTGAGGAATGGTGTCCTTGAAGTCAACAAGCAACTGACAGTTACAGCTTCCGCCAACCAAGGGCGCCTAGCAGTTCTGAAAAAGAATAGGTATTGGCACATTATACGCGCAACACAGGTTTTAAAGACAATGCATAATTAGATATGAACTGTAACTGCTGGCAGCTGCGCTGGTTTGGGATTTTAGATGGACGGAAGCCTTCATAATTGATGAAAATTCTGATTTGAGCTGGCGTATGCTGTGCACTTTTGGGATGTTGATGGACAGTGGGCTTCATCAGTGCTGAGAATTCTGATTTGAGCTGTCGCATTAATGATATATCTGATGAATTAATTCAGTGGTCAATAAACCTATGAGATAGCCATTTGCATTTGTAGCAAATTTTATTTTTATCGGGAATAGGGTTATACAGGAAGTTGGAGCTTTTATCCATCCGAAACTTTGATTGAATTCTCGATTGTTTAGTCTCGCCCTAGGTCCATTTAGAATTGGGTTTGGATTATTTAGTGTCGATTCATTTAGAATTGGGTTTAGATAATTTAGTTTCAGTATATATATATTAGTACAGTTTATGAATGTCTAAAGGTTTATTTCATTTACAAATAGCAGAAAGGCTTATTTCATTTGCAAACCCTAATTAGGGTTTATCTTAAAGTTTTGGGTTCCCAAATAAAAACAGTTTTCCCGTTAAAAGACATAAATACCAGAACCTGTGTAAGAGGTTTTAAATGGCCTGCTTTGCAGGCTATTTAACTCTGCCCATTTGGAGAACACAAACAATGGCTAGACTCTGAAGACCAGAGTGGAAAGACCACCAATACTAAGCCAATATCTAAAACGGATAAGCTTACCAGGCAACTGAACTTGACAATGAGGTGTTTTATACATATCAATCTTTGTTAAGTATGTAAACCCGGCAATCACTGGTTATGTAAAATATTAATCATATTAAATAAACTTGAAAAAGTAAACAAGAAAAGTAAGCATTAAAAAATGTTAGAAAGTTATGAACATGAAATCTCATTCATTAATTTAGGAGGATGATTAAGAATATGCCAGTATCTTTAATGACTAGCGATAAAATTAGTTTTTATAATTAAAAAAACAATAATTGTGCCCATCTTCAATAAATATAACCCTTTAAAAATCTAAAAAACTAGAATCTAATATCAGGGTAGAAATTTAATCATACCTCCCTCGGAATCTAGGATGCGGAACCAATGCCCACAGATCCAGTTGGAAAGCTGTAAACGGTTGACTAAGTTGCTTTCCCTGAAATTTATGTCGAACTTT
>SNQJ01S0051853.1:49747-61061 GCA_010110895.2 Picea sitchensis
AATACTTGAAGCTCTTGCACAGGAAGGATTAAGCGAGGTGAATTATTCCCCCTTCCAAGTTTTCAGTGGTTCTTTACCTTATGACACAGAGAGTACAGAAGTATTGGATGTTTTGACTCCTCCATGTTATGATACTGATACTGACATAGTTGATTTTGACAAGTTCATACATGTTGGGAGACGTAGGTGGGATGCGGTTAGTTATGATATGGATCCCATCTATGACATAACGAGTCATCTCCGAGTGTTTCCATTGCCTTTGCAATTATCACAACAAACTCTTCACCAGTGGCAACAGGGAGATGAGATTTTTACTGGCTCTCCACAAACACCCAAGGTTGACCGAGTACAATATTTGCCTCATAATTTTTGGTCTTACCTTGAGGCCTTTGATGAGTACTCATCTGAGCACTTGGATTTACCCTATGAAGATGACTATCAACCGCCACTATGCTCAGATTTTGATAGGAGTAAAAACATTGTTTGCCTGAAGAAGGATTCTCATGACCTTTTTCTCCAACTACCTATTATTACTTTGTCGTTCTTTTCCATTAAAGGTGTAGTTGGGAAGTATATTTTTAATGTTGAGTCTCCTCTTAGACAAACCCTAGACTCCAGGGGTTGGTTGGGTACTGCAAGTTTGAATCAATTATCCCAGTTTTTTGACTTTCCCTTGATAGCTTGCCAGTTGTCTACTAGATCTTTGTCAATTCCTTCCTTGACTTCAGAGCGTGAGGATGTCCTAGGTAGCCAGTTTGCAGGCCCTTTGAGTCAGTTTTTTGAACCTTGCATTTTTCATGACCCTTTCTTGAAGTGGATTGAGTACTTTCCTCAGAGATGGACTTGGCAGGATTTTATCCCTCCCACCCGCCTCCATGAATTAGACTTTGAGATTTCCGATGATATGATATATATTCTAACTCATGACATTTTTGTGCTTGATTTATCATTATTTTGGTTTATGATGAATAAAAAAGGAAGGTATCATGGGACATTGCTGGATTGGCTTCACTGGTTGTTTGACTACACCAACATCCAACCAATAGGTAAGTACAGGTAAGTATTTCACTTTGTATTCGCATTTATGATTGCTTTATATATATGTCTATATATACTGGGGTGGAATTACCACCCCATTTTTGTTACTAATGCCCCTATCGAGTTGAGCAGGTCTGCAGGTTATGCCATAGATGTTGAGGTTCTCATGCGCTCTACGGTGAGCACATGTCCCCGAGTTGGAGCTAGATGTTATCCCTGATTTTTAGGGATAACCAGGCTATCATGTCTCGAGGCCCACAGGTCCTAGACATGGAGTACCGAGAGCAGGATTGACCTGAGCATGGCCCTGGAGGGACCATGTTTTTCTTCTTTCATCAGACTTGTCTTGTCATCAAAATCAACATCCATCACCATTGGCTTGGTCTTGTATCGGAGAAGGCTCTTTCTTCATGAGGTAATTGGTCCAGGTATCATGGTATGTGTCACTTTTGATCATTATAACCTTCGGATATATGCATCTGATTCATTTTATCTCTGATGACTGCTTGGATCTTACATTAACCCACTTCACCATGTTTGGAGAGATTGACAGGGTGCCCTAGCAAGCCTATACCCATAGGTTTTGGTTTTCCACCGGGGGGATTTCTAAAAATCCATTGTTCGCTCCCATCATATCATCACTTTTTCATCTTATCTCCCGCTTATCTGTCCCATTCCCCTAGTCCGGGAATTAGGATGATCTATTTGTGGGGTTGCACCTTATCTCGTGGGAAGAAGGGGCTAAAGGCCCAGAAGGTAAAAGAAGCTGGTAAAAGATAAAAGCCATAAAAATGAAACCTAGAGATGCCTCGCCCAGGGATCCCCGAGAAGGAAATAAGAAGCCTCTCAGCAAGAAACAAGAGGGACCCTAAGAAAAATAACAAAACAAGACCTAGCCAAGGGGATAGGGGGTCTCATCACGAGCCAGCCTATTATGTTCATGGGTACCTAACAACATGACATTTCCACTATCTGGTTACCATGCCAGGGCAATGACCTTTGGTTGCATGGCCAAGGGAAAGGAGGTCTCATCATGAGCCAGCCTTATCATCTTTGTGAAAGTGCTTGTGGGTAACACTGTTATCCCTGGTCACCATGCCATGACAGTGTCCTCTAGTTAGTCCTTGAAATAAAAAAAGGAAAAAACAAATAAAGAAAATAAAGAATAAAGGCAAGAAAGGGCTTGGAAAAAATTGCATCCATGACGGGTACAACTCGCCTTTTACAAAGGCACCCATATGTAATACCATGCATCCTTGTCTCTCACTCTACCCGTATGTCTGGACATCCCTTATCCACATCACCTCGTTTTACATGGCTTGGATGATACCCCTTGGAGACTTTCCTTTCCTTATGGATGCTAGCCCAATAGGGTGTCTTGTCTTTTTCTTCGGCCTTGTATTGTAGGTATTTGTAATATCTTTGAGCTATTGGATGATATATCAGGGTTTTTAAGCATATGTCTGATAATATTAATGATGAGACGTGATTAAAATTTCTATGATTCCTGTGAATAATGAGCCCATGGAGGGTGAATTTTTTGATGTGCAGGACCATGCCTGACAGACAGGTACCATGTGGACCGATACACATGGGGAGATGATTAGTTCGGACCTCCATGGGGCTGAAGATCCCATCAGATGGTTGTTGAGACCCCATCAGGGGAAGAGACAGGACAGTGCTTGATTGAGCTTTTGCACCTGAGAAGAAGAAGGATGCTCCATCAGGGACACTTTGGTTGAGCCCAGCCTAGGGGGTTGAACCACTTCCAGTGGAACATTTCCCTTTGATGGCCCAAGACGTCACCTGGGAGCCATTGACGTCACCTTGAGCGTGTGACAGTTTGACAGGGTAGCTGGCACGTGTGGCATGGTTGGGAGGCCTAAAGAGGGCCAACTTTTTGTCATTTTGTGTTGTATTTTCCCTAAAAAGGGTATAACGTCTCCCTCAATAGGGCTTGACGTCTTTCTTATGCTCAATTAGGGCTTTGATTTGACAATTTAATGTAAAAACAATATAATTTTGGTTTGTAGCCTTGTCGACTATTTTTAATGACCTAAATTTAATTAAAGGTCATGATACAATATATATTGAGGAGTTTTTCCCTCATTTTGACAGAAGACATCACTCACTCTCATAGTGAGGTCTGATTTTTGCACCCTATAAGGTTATTGGCTATTTTGAGGAAGGCACACTTGTTTGGAGAAGAGATTTTTGGCAATTTATGGGGTTGTTCTTGAAGGAAGGTTTACAACTAGGGTTTGCATTCTATTTTCTTGATGATTTGTAAGTATTTTCCTGCAAAACTTCCTGATTGAATGGTTGTAGTTTAATTTCTTACATTTTATTTATATATATACATCGATGAATCAAAACCCTAGGGGAAAAACACACAAGTAGGTCGTTGTCTCATGTCCCCTAATAGAAAAACCTTTTAAGCCATTGAAGAAGAAGAAGAGAGCCTGGCCATTGCTACACTCCTTCTATCTTCCTCCCTTAAGCTAGCCGTACTTTTAAATTTCAAGAGAAAGAGGACATCCCAAGCCTAGGTTATCTACACCTAGGGTCGTTTTCCTTTTAGGGTTTGATGAAAGAGCCTTGCCTTTGCAACACTCTCCCTCTTCAAACTCTCTTGTCTTGATTTTAGTTGTCTTTGAGCTAGTCGTTTGCTGGGAAGGAGGAGAGAGCACTCCGGCCTTGCTTAAGCAACACTGGAGTGAGACTCTCTCCCCTAGGGTTTTGTCTTCAAGGCCCTTCCATTGCAACACCTTGAAACCTTTCCCTCTTGTCCTTTAAATCTCATCCTCTTCAAGTTGTGCATCCTTATCCTTTTGACTCCATAACCCTAGGCACTAATTTTTATCCTCCAACATTGAAGTGAAAGTGATTGAAACAACTCTCAAAACTCTTAAATTTGAAACCCTAACTAACTGACTAACCCTAATTACGCTGACGTCATTCTTGGTTATTCCATCTTGACGCAACATTTGTCTTTTCAAGAAATTAGACGATGGTTTAAGAGCATTTATTGAGTGAGGGATTGATTAAATACATTGTTGGCTACATCATCTCAATATTTATTGATAAATTGATATTGTTCCATTGCTATTTTAATTGACATTGATCTCATTGATATCTATTGTTATAATTGCTAATCTATTGACATCAAATAGTTATATGAAGTACTAACCCATTGAATTGTAGCCTACATATATTGTTTTTCTATTGTCTTGTTCCGGCTAGGTGTTTTCATTTGGGGCTACACTTCAGTATTGGTTGATTAGCTGGACTATCTGATCTTGGTGGTAACCTGTGAGGAGGAACTTTTACTTTGAACTTTATACTTTAGCCTCTTTAAAACCCCAGGTTATCGGGGACGTCTCGCCTGGGCTAACCGCCCTGAATAGAAAGAACCTCCCCATTGTGGTGACATTGGGTGGGGTAGGTTCCTGTTACGCCAGTTTGGCCTCTACCTTCTAGCCATTTGACCTATCTACAAACTGTGCGATAACAGATACATAGTGATGTTTTTGGTCATGTACCTATTCCATAACTAGAAGGATCTATGTACTATGTTTCATTCATATATGATTTCTCAAGGAATACATTGTTGTATTTCTTGAAGAAGAAATGAGAGGCTTTCAACAAATTCAATCAATTCAAAGCCCTTGTAGAAAAACAAACTAGAAAAAAGGATAAAAGTGTTGAGAATGGATACTGGAGGTGAGTTCTATGGCAAATAATTTGAACAATTTTGTAAGTGGTGTGGTACAACACTGCAGAATACTAATCCATACACACCTTAGAAAAATGAAGTGGCAGAAAGGATCAATAGAACATTAATGGAAAAAGAAAGGAGTATGCTCGGTGATGCAGGATTAGCACAAAAATTCTAGACTGAAGTTGTTGTCACATCTGGTTATCTAGTAAATTGATCATTGTTAACAGATATTTCCCTCCTATAGATAGGTGAGTTCTCCCTTGGGTCTACCCTTGACCCAAGACAGACAACAAATAGACCACAATACTAACTTTCCTAGATCTATTAAATTCAAGTACCCTTTACACTATGGGATAGAGGTAAATAGACCACAATACTAACTTTCCTAGATCTATTAAATTCAAGTACCCTTTACACTATGGGATAGAGGTAAATACCCGGTTTCTAGCGTAGTCCCAGTGAACGCAACTTCAAATATTTGGCTCCCACTCCCGCGCCTGCTTCTTGCACACACACTAATACACAACCCCAAGCCTTCAAGCATGAAATAAAATTAAACAACTTCATATCTACCTTATCTTTCTCAAGCAAAGAATAAGTATGTCAACATGCTATTGAATAGATAAAACATAGAAGGAAAGTAGCATTGATATTTATTAAGTCAAAATAATAATATTACATCGATGGTGTGATCACCTTGAGTACAAAGTTTCAATTCTCCTTGGCGCTTGCTTCAACTCTTCCTTTTTCCCTCAATCTTCTGAAATTTCAGCAGCATTGACTTGCTCTCAATTCTTCCCCCTTCTTCCCTTGAACAAGCCCCTCTCTATATAAAATAGTGAAAGAGGTTTAGGGTGAGTATTTTAGGTGTCTCAAATCATGTTCATCTCATGAAGAACTCAAACTTTGGCTAAGTTTACAAGGTCATATGGCATGGAAGATCAAAACTCATCCCATCACCAATTTCCTCAATCTTGTCAAAATATGAGGTTTCAGGGGAGGTCCCAGGCTAGAAGTAGTGCAACTAGAAATTAATCACAGTCTATCACTTATTTCAGTAGAAACTGGTTGTGCCTTATTAGGCAATTGAGGCACGACCACCCTCAAAATTGGTCAAATGCAAGGGAAAAAGATGTGGTTTAGCCTCATATTTTGGATGGGTTCTCTATGTTCCCCAAGTTTGGAAAATATAGCTATAATAGATGCCCCCTAATGTGTGAGGTCAAGAGAGGAACGAATGACCAAAACACATTACAATCATTCTTGAGTGTCAGGTGGCACAAGGAAATATATGAATATTAAGGAACCAATGAGTACCTACAACCAGGCATTAACCAAACATATATAGATCATCCTCGAGATAGGAATACCCATGCTTGAAATAGAAACAAAGTATGGCCACCAACAGAATACACTGCAGATCCATGTAATGAAATGCAAGATCATGGCCATGAAAAATACAAGGTGGATCCATGCCAAAAAGGATCATGGCCACAAGCAAGGCCATAAGCAAATACAATGTGGATCCATGTCATAGCAAATGTCAGGAAGAAATTTAGAACTAGTGATAATTCTTCCATAATCTTCAAAGTACTTCTTAAAAAGTGATATGCGCCATCACAACTTGGGAAGGGTATCAGGAATGAGTGATGTGCCCCCAAACCCAAGGTCTTCATCCCAAACCTGATGGTAGAATTCTACATCATGCAAATAAATGAGCTGATGTCAAGCATGGTAGAAATCATTTGATTCCTAACCATTCATGTGTGTCATTAACAGACGCGAGGGGATCACCAATGATGTAGATGGACCCCAAGGTATCTGGTACAATCTATCAAGTGTGAATAGATGATCTGATGTCGAACACTTGTAGAATCAATTGATCAAGAGTCAATGATTTAAATCCTCTATCAATTGCGAGGAATCCTAGGAATCCTGAGGATTGCAAGATTCAAGGTACTAGTTGGTTCCTAGATCGCATTCATGGATGATGTGTTGAAGTCGACACAAAGATATTTGTCGAAGGAGGGCCCTAATGTACCCCCCGTCAATCGACACGAAACATAATCCAAGAGATTATGTGAAATGATAGAATCACTAAGTACAATTGACACAAGGATGGTTGACTTGGATGGTCAACAAGACAACATATGGTTGACTCGGGATTAACTTCCCTTGAACATATATCATGAAAAAAATATGACTTGAGAGAATAAATGCAAGAGCATTGATGACATACTGCAACAATGCATGAAGCATTTGAATCACTCTCCATAAGGACTAGAAAAGTAACCAGTCAGAGGAGTATATGACATATTGATGGTATGACTCCTAGGCAAGGTATGACCCAACTATAAGAGAATGAAACAAAAAGGTTTTATGTTCAAGGGAAGCATGACTCACAACTTCCATTTTTTTATAATAAGATGACGATAAAAACCCTCTTCACTTTTTATTTTTATTTTTTTGGAGTTTGACTCCTTCATAGATGTACGGGCATGAAAGAGAGATAAAAGTGTGCTCAATATTTTCTATTTCATTCAATTTTTACAAGTACGAAAAAGAGTTAAAACTAAACTCGTGAGGTTTTTTTTTCGCATACTTTTAGGAGTCTGAAAAAGAGATAGGTTTACTCATTAGATCTCTTTTTCATGTTTTAGAAAGGACAAACAAGAGTTAAAAGTAATCTCATCTGGAGAGATAGATTGGATGAACAACATGCATCGGTGTTCCAAGGGTGTGGAACTGACGTAGGCATAGTGGATGCAATAGGGTACTAGCAAGTGATGTCCACTCATATAAGTGGTTCTCTCCATGGGTATAGTGGTCACAAAATGGAGGTAAGAAAATGTAGATGGCCATAGGTCAAGTGTGGATGTAAATGGTGGTAAGTGGAAATAAGGAAAACAATAGCATAAAAACAGGTACCAAGACATGAGAAACAAGATCTTTTGCAATCGTAAAGTAACATAAAAATATGGGAACCCTCTCAAGATAAATATAGAATATATGTGAAAAAAGAGAGATGAGGTTCAATTTCGAGTTATGGTGGGTCTATAGGAGGTATATTTTTCTTACAATAAATCACAACATGAGAACCAAATGGAAATTAGGGTGCTAACTAGGGCGCTCATGGAGGGTAGGAATTATCGTGCAAGTTACGATGTGCAAAAAGATAATGGTTAATTGTCATAACTTGATAGGATCGAACCTAAGGATTTATGATGACAGAATGGATGGTTAATAATGCAATATGGTGTTGCGAGGAAAAACCTATCTCTATATGTTGGTTTGAAACACCTACCTCATGTTCAGTGGATGTTTCCAAAAATTACTAAATAAAATGTCTCCAAAGTGTTGATCAACAACACAAGTCTAGAAGTTAATAAGTCCAATAATAACCTTTGACAATAACTCATGTCCAAAACTTCAAAAACAAAAACTTTTAAAATACAACATGGTACAGAACATTACACACCAAATGGCTTATGCAAAGTAGATCCCAGTGCTAGGATCAGGCCAAGGATCCTTATTTTCACTTATGAAATCATGGATCCTTGTTGGTGCCATGTCACACACTATGTTGGGGACATACCACATAGGATCAAATATATGCGTACAAAGACAATAATTGTGAGTAGTTTCACGAGCTATTGCAACTCTTTGATGATGCCCATCAAGACACAAATGAGATACAAAACATTTATCTTTGGTTTTATTGAGAGAAAAAAATTCGATGGAAAGTTCTGAAAAATATATTTGAGGCTCAGACTGGTTGAGACATGGAATTTCTATGGATACCCCCAAAATTGCCCCCTTTGCTTAATCAAAACTCATTGTATTAACCCTCATCTATTTTGAATAAGGAAGAATAGATGATCAATGCATCACATCTTCCTTTGGATTGTAGATGGAAGCCATGACCTCCAAGATGGCCTCATCTGAAGGCAACTTGAAATTAAGGAAATCATGTGAACTTGGAGAGTCAACAACCCATATGGGCATAGTAGCCTAATCATAATCCATATTAGGATGGAGTTTCTGACCAGTTTCACTAGATTGCAACGAGATCCTCTGATCAATTTTCAGGACCATGTCCCAAGAAGGAAAACATGAGCACAAAGGATCATTCTCATAAGCAATTGAACACTTAGGATATGATGCCACATAAATCACCCATGGTATGGAACTTTCCACCCAAATATTAGGAACATAGAATGGGTTAGCATGGTATAATGGTGATTATCAGATAAAAGTCGATCTATGGTGACAATGCTTCCATTGTGAGGAAAATACATCACTCGAAAAGTGTGGACACCAGAGCATTAATAAAATATACATAATCATTCCCAAGAAGCATATTGAATTATAATGGGCCATTCACCACTATCATATCGACCATAATATTATTCCCACCTAATGTGATAGGAAAATAAGGAAGAATCCCCAAAGTTTCACTAGGTATTCTATCAAAATCCAGTAGCTGACTAGGAGCATACACAAGTTGGGGAGAACCTATAGCTTTCCAAGCCAAGGAGGATAAAATACTTGTAGAGAATCGCTCATATACTATACATTGGTTGATTTTTTTTTAATAAGATTCAACCTTTATTTCAAAAGGTGCAGAACAAGAAAGGTGAGGCTCAACAAGACTACTACAATCAAAGGAAACACTCTAAGGACTTGGAGGGAGCATGCTCGAGGTGTTTGGGATACCCCCTTGTTTAGAAGGTTTTGAACTGGAAATGAAGAAAACATGTGTGATAGACACATGACTCTTTGAAAGAGGAGTAGGATTGATTGAACATTGCATTAATGTGATCATTTCATCAACCAATGGTTGAGTAGGTTGCTAAGGAACCACAGGTGGTTCTAAAGTAAAAGATCCTTCAGCCATGGGCCACACTCTGTTTATATCTAGAATAAGAGGACCTAAGTAAAGTTGATCATCTTTACAAATTGTACAAGGGAACTTAGGATTGCATCTTTCTTGTTTAGATTTCTCAATAGTATCAATTCACCTAGCATGACTTGTAGCGGTTAGTTTATTACCCCCAACATGACCTGTAGTGGTTGTTTCTTATCACCAGTATGGCTCACAGTGACTAGTGTTTTTTCCCCAACATTACTTGCAATGGTTTGTTGCTTGTATCCAATATGACTATCAATGACTGGTGACATGTCTCCAACATGAATTACAGTGGCTACTAACATCTCCCTTTGGCTAATGACATCTTCCTTATTATTCCTCTGTTATATTCCTTTAGAATTATGGTTACTATGAGATGAAATTTCACCAAAAGAGGAAGAAGGAGGATAAATAGACAACAAATAATTTTTAGGAGTATTTATAACATGAAGAATGGTCATCAACCAAACCGAAAACCCCATAGAAAATCCATGAATATTCTATATGGCCACCAAAGGGGCACCAACATTTCCAAAGGAAGGAAAAATGCAAGGGACTCCTTGGGGAGGGTTTCCTTGGTTGGTGTTCATGTAATAATTTCCTAGCACATGAATTGAATTATATGAAAAAGGAGTGTTGGTGGGGTATGGCATCATTGATATTCCCAAATAACTTCCCCCAAGAAAATTGGTTCCCCTAGAGACATGACTTCCCCTAACATTAGGAAAATCACTAGGGGTACGACCAAACATAGAGTTAAAATTGCAATGAAAATGAAAACCAACATTTGGTATCATCGGGATACCTAAAGGGTCACCAAATATATATGGGGATTCACTTATGGTAGTAATTCCAAGGCCCTAGCCCCCATTGAAAACAAATGTGGGCACATGTGATGTTCCAATGGGCATACTAAAACTAGGTGTATTCATGGAAGGAAAGGATGTTATTGGAAGCATTCCCTAGATGGAATGACTAGATGACAAAGGTATAGATATGGGATTACCTATCCCACTAAGTGGTGGAAATGATGTGGTCATCATGACTTCTCCTAACATAATTGGGGATGTACAAGCCATTCCTCCCTTGTTGGTTGACCCATTAATTATTGCCATTGTATGAGGATTACTAATGTAGGAAAAAGAATCACCAAATGTTTTATTCACTTGAATGAGTAAAATGTTTATGATACCAACAAAGATGTTGATCAACCATAGTAGAATTTTTTATATATCATTCTGAAAATAAGATATCAACCACTGAAATATGCAATTTTATATATCATTCTGAATCTCTGACCAAATTTTGACAAAACTAACCCTAATAAAAATGACCTTAAAAATTTGGAAATATAGCAAGTTCACATTAAGTACATATTTATATACAAAGTGAGTTAATAATTGAATAAATTTATTTTTTCAAATCCATTATTACATGAAGTATAATTTTCATAGATATTTTGTGATATTTTAAATGATTTTTATAATGAATTAAATTTTTTTAAATTTAATTTCCATAAAATTTGGAAAAAAAATTAAAAACAAAATATTTACTTATTAATTCTAAGATTTATTTGTCAATTTACTTCTACCTTATCAAATTGGATAAAGTACCAATTTATTTCGCTTATTAACTTCTCTCTCATC
>SNQJ01S0051853.1:73491-92339 GCA_010110895.2 Picea sitchensis
AAATCCATGAATATTCTATATGGACATCAAAGGGGCACCAACATTTCCAAAGGAAGGAAAAGTGCAAGGGACTCCTTGGGGAGGGTTTCCTTGGTTGGCGTCCATGTAATAATTTCCTAGCACATGAATTGAATTATATGAAAAAGGAGTGTTGGTGGGGTATGGCATCATTGATCTTGCCAAATAAATGTCCCCAAGAAAATTGGTTCCCCCAGAGACATGACTTCCCCCAGCATTAGAAAAATCACTAGGGGTACGACCAAACATAGAGTTAAAATTGCAATGAAAATGAAAACCAACATTTGGTATCATCGGGATACCTAAAGGGTCACCAAAAATATATGGGGATTCAATTATGGTAGTAATACCAAGGCTCTAACCCCCATTGAAAACAAATGTGGGTACATGTGATGTTCCAATGGGCATACTAAAACTAGGTGTATTCGTGGAAGGAAAGGATGTTATTGGAAGCATTCCCAGATGGAATGACTAGATGACAAAGGTATAGATATGGGATTACCTATCCCACTAAGTGGTGGAAATGATGTGGTCATCATGACTTCTCCCAACACAATTGGGGATGTACAAGCCATTCCTCCCCTGTTGGATGACCCATTAATGCTTGCCATTGTATGAGGATTACTAATGTAGGAAAAAGAATCACCAAATGTTTTATTCCCCTGAATGAGTAAAATGTTTATGATACCAACAAAGATGTTGATCAACCATAGTAGAAAAAAAAATTTAACCAAGAAGAAAACAATAACTTATCGCCAACTAGACATAAAGTTCACCATAGAGCATACCCCTAGAAAATCTAATCCAACAACAAGAAAAACAATGGATAAAATGGGCCTTCTGAAAAACCAACCCTCTCAGGGAAGTAAAGTCCCCAAAATGTTAGGTACCAAAGGTGTGAGGAACAATTATGGTAAACCTAATGCAACAAGCATTATTGGTGAAAGTATTTTTTCAATATAGGCACCCTTCGCGAGGCTGGAGAAAAGGTTCGACATATGTCCCAGGTACCACAAGAACTTCCCACTTGCAGTCACCTATGTAGGCACCTAGGAAAAGCCACTAAGTTTACCACTTCACAATAAAATGTTATGTCAAATAGTTGCAAGTAGGATGACCCACATGGGTAGGGTATCTAGGCCCAAATATTTAAGAAGTGATACCTCCTAGAGAGGTGTTGGTACTTATGAAACCCTCGTACATGTAGTATTCCAAGTAGTCCAAAAAACACCAAGACAAGTGGACGAGGGATATCCTGCCACTTTCCCCAATGCGACCTACTTTTTGAATCTTGCGTTAGAGGAGATTCCTGACAAATTTGTTGCAACAATGCATTTTATGCTCATTAACGGATTCTAAATTTGGTCTTTGTGACCTTGGAGAATTAACCCTCCAACCCTGCACCAAGGCCCTAAATCCTAAACTAAGTTGGTTTCTTGTAGAAAAAAAAGGTCTACTGATTTTTACACTTAAGAGTTGTTTCTTTTAATTAGGTTGTTGATTACTCAAGGGTAATAGATGCAACTTCAATTATGTTGTTGAATATTTTCCAATCTAAAGAAAGACAAAGAATGAAAATGCAAGAAATGCACTTCTTTTTCTTTGATGAAAACTAGCTAAGGGAAGGAAAAATGTGTTTCTATTTCTCAAATAAAAATTGCTAAAATTCAAATGGGACTATCAATCACTCAAAAATACAATTTTAGACCCCAAAATTCACAAGAAACACTCCAATGCAATTCTAATAAAGATCCTAAAATGCTCCAAAAGAGATGATCACAAAATGCAATTTTTATTTTTCTCTTTTATACCATGAAAAAAATAATGAAAAATTCCTTCAAAAACTAAGTTCTAATTTTTTTCCTTCCTAATAATAGGGACCCTAGGATTCACAAGAAAAAAACTAGATTTTTTTTTGTGAAAAACGAGATTTTTTTGCACCCTACAGGCCCTTTTTTTGTGCACCTTACAAGGAAGGTCGTGGGTTTCCTTTGGGTTAAGTGGTGACTAGTTGCGAGATGTTAGTTATACAACTAGTGACCTATACCAAGGATGTCATGCCCCAAAAGTAATGCAAAGCGTGACTAGTGAGGGTTGTCAGCATATTTGTAGATATTGGTTGCAAGCTATTATTGGTTCAAACTACAACTATGGGGAGAAAATGCGGGACAATGAAAAAAAAATAGGATATAGCTCAATTAGATGTAAAAATTAAAGTCACTCAAAAAAAAATCAAATTTACTTTATACTCATAAAACAAAATGAGAGGAACGCTCAACGCATCAACTCCACTTGGAAACACAAGAAATAAAGAAGAGGCTCAAACATAGGGTAGATCTAAGCTATCAGACCACTACTATGCTTACAATACCAAACAAAGTCTAGATATGATCAAGAAAATTAAAAATATAAATTTGGAAAACAATAACCTATAGGGGTGGTCACGACCCATCAATCATGAAACTAGTGATCGTATGTAGGTGATTGTGTCTCAACAAGTATGCAACTCGTGAACATTTGCTCTAGTATGTACTACTCAGTTGTGACCATATGCCACATTTTGGAAGAAAAAATATTGGATTTGGCCCAGATATAACAGATATGGAGGATATACTCTCTCAGAGGGTGATGGGGAAGAGGATAATCTACTAGGAAAATTCAAGAAATTAAAAGTCAAAGGGAAAAAATAAACTAAAGGAAAAAAGGGGTTCAGTCCCTAATGGAGTCACCATTTCTATTAATGGATGTTTATTTCATACAGAAGGTGATTTCTCCCTTGGTTCTACCCTTGACCCAAGACAAAATGCAAACATACCACAATACTAACATTGTTGGATAATTGGTTTTCATTGATGTCAACCCTCAGAGAGTTCAAGGTACCCCAGAGTTGTGATCGATATTGATGTCGAGTTAGTTGTCATTGATTTCAACAAGAGTGGTTGATGTTAGAAGATGTGATGGGTGCATTTGATGAAGTCTACGTGAAGCCCCAAAGGTGTCTTTATTGAACCCAAATTTGTTTGAGGAATAAGGACATAAAGGACAATGAAAATGTTGGTAACTCACTCATGGATAGATAGTCCTTGTCATGTCGTGTTCGGTGATAGGTGGCACACCACATGGTTCCTTACAGTTAGGGATATATTCCCTCATGAAGTTGGAAACCCAAAAGAATGGTTAAAAAGCCCCTAATTGGTTACAAGTCATTAATGAAAGGGTAAAGTGGTTGGAACAAGAAATTTCAAGAAGCCCTAATATTAAGGAGAGAAGTTACTTGGAAAAAGTATAAATATACCTCAAGGAGTCTGTCATAAGTACATTCACTCACTTATTCTATTGAATATATTCTAGTGAAATAGTGATCTATTTGGCAAGTTTGCGATGACAAAATCTGAGGTAGCGATAAATGAGAAGTGTGGGAGTTTCGGGGTTGTAGAGGAGAGAAAATTTTTCTGAGGAAACCCTAGTTTGGTTGACCCTTGTGGGTCTGAATACTAGTATCCCGCAAGGCGTCTCCATGGGTTGCAAAGTGTTTTTCATGCGAGGCCTCACGTGATGTCATGTCTTAGTCCCGCAAGGACAAGATAGATTTGGGGGAAATGCTTGTACCAGGTTCCATATGACTAAGGTAAAGCTACAGGTATGTGTATTAGTATCATAGGCACTAGGTCAGTTACATATGTAAAGGTGTGTATTTCTAACTTTTATGAGGTTGCATCTTGGTGATATTGAGGAACATGATTGAGGGATATCTTTGTAAGTTTTGGTATATTCCTTGAGGCACATGTTGGTTGAGGTACATTGTTGGTGCATATCTTGGAGATATTGGCACATGGTTTATACTTAAGGAACATGGTTTTGGTTATATGTTGATGATATGATGGTCATACCTTTGGTATTTGTATGAGGAACATCTTTGGTACATGGTGTGAGGCATATTCTTGGTACATGTCTTGGTTATGTAGGTACATGTTGGTACTCCTTAGTGATGTTATGGTACATTTATTAGTAACACATATTGTCTATATTAGTATCTTGGTATTGTGGCTATCTTTGTTATGCTTGAGGAACTTCATTGATGATATGTTATGATATGGGATATGTTGATGTGCATGGTATGGTACAAGTTTATGTGCATGGTATGGTATAGGTTGATGTACATGGTATGGTGATGGTTTTGGTATCCATGTGAGTGGATTTGGTTATAGTTGGTTGGTGATGGTATATCAGTGATGGTGACAGGCACAGTGATAGGTTGGAAGATTGGTTGATCATCAAGTATAGGTTGATGTGATAGAGTGATAGTTATTGGTTGATGTGACAGTGGTAGTTACATGTTGATGTGACAGTGACAGTGACAAGTTGGTGACAATGACAGGTTGATGTAACAAGTTGATAGTGACAAGATGATGTGGTAGGTTGATCGTGATAGGTTGATAGTGACAGGTTGATGTGATAGGTTGGATATAGTGACAGGTTGACAGGTTACAGGTTGATGTGATAGTGGCAGTGATAGTGACAGTGACAGTGGAAGTGACAGTGGCAGTTATTATGGTAGTGACAGTTTGGTCTACACTTATATTTCAGGGAAGAAAGACGAGGAAAGGAAAGCGGGTTGTAGCCTCCTTTCTCCTTTCGGTTGGTGTTGGAGAAACTAGGGAGTTGGATCTTCCTTCAAGTTGGTGCTTGCAAATCAGGGGGTCGTAGCCTCCTTCCATTTGGTGTTGGAGAACTTAGGGAGTTGGTTTTTCCTTCAGGTTGGTGCCTATAAATTATGGCGTTGGTGCTGGACAATTTGGAAGTTGGCGCTTCCTATGAATATATTCTTGACAATATATAAGAAAGAATTATGTGGTTTTCTCCCATTTGGGTTTCCATGTAAATTGTCGTGTACTGTGTATTTGATGTGATGTTGTTGATGTGATGTTGCTTATGATTATATGCTCATGATTTACTGAATGCAATCATATATGATACATTGATGATATATTGCTGATAAAGTTGAAGTTTATATATTGTGGTTAAAAGTGGTAAAAGTGCTCATACTGATTCACTCCCCCCCCCTCCTCCCCCTCTTAGTATTCCAACAAACATTCCTAGATCTATGAAATTCAAGTACCCTTTACAATATGAGATAGAGGTAAATACTTGGTTTCTGATGGTTTCCCTTGCATATTCCTAGCTGACACAACTCCATATATTTAGCTCCCATGCTTTCTTTAATAACACACACAATAAGAAATACCCAAATCCAATCCTCTGAGCATCAAACAAATTTAGATCTACCTTATCTTACTCAAGCAAATAATAAGTATGCCAACATGTGAATGAATAGACAAAAACATAGAAAAGGAAAGTATCATTGCTTTGTATTAAGAAAAAATAAGAACCTTACATCGATGGAGTGATCACCTTGAGTCCAAAGTTGTAGTTCTCATCGGATCTTGCTTCATCTGTTCCTTTTTCCCTCGCTATTCTGAGATTTTAGTAGCATAAAATTACTCTCAATTCTTCCCCCTTCTTCCCTTGAATAAGCCTCTCTATATAGAGAAGTGAAATAGGTTTAAGGTGAGTCTTTTAAGTGTCTCAAGTCATGCTCATCTCATGAATAAATTGAAATCAGAGCGAGTTTACGAGGTCATATAGAGAGATCATAACTCATCCCATTGTCAATTTCCTCGAGCGTGTTGAAAACTAAGGTTTGAAGGGAGGTCACATGATAATAATAGTGCATCTAGTGATTGGTCGTAGGCTGTTAGTGAGCTTAGTAGAGACTAGTCATGACTTATTATTAAATTGAGGTGCGATCTCCCTCAAAATTGGTCAAATGCAAGGGAAAACCATGTGGTTCAGCTTTATACTTTGGATGGGTTCTTTATTTTGAATCAACATTGGTAGAAAATACTCCACATGAGGTATGGTCTAGTAAGAAACCTTTTGTTTCACATCTCACGGTATTTGGGTGTAATGACTTTGTGCATATTCTAAAGGAAAAGCGGAGTAAGTTGGACAATAAGGAAGAGAAATGTATCTTCATTGGTTAGATGGAGTGAAAGGTTACAAACCAAGGAATCCTATAACAAAGAAAATAGTGTACAATCGAGATGTGGTCTTTAGAGAAGTCGAGAGAATTTCTAGGAATGAATATGAACCGAAAGAACCAGAACCAAATAAAGTGGAATTTGAGCTAAATAATGTCGAAGGATCTAAGCCATTTGAGGAGGTATAATCATCTGAATCAAATGATGAGGTGGAACCACAAACCCCATCTTTGAGAAGGTTTATTCATGCAAGAATACCTATTGCAAGATACAGTCCACATGATATCCATTCTACTTTTTTTTATTGTGTATTAATGATGAACCTAGATCTATTACAGAGGCAGTAAATTCTGAAGAGAGAAAACTTTGGAAGAAGGCCATGGAAAAATAGATGAAGGCCTTGGAGAAAAATGAAGCCTGATATTTGGTCAAATTTCCTGATGGAAGGAAACCTATAGGCAGAAAATGGGTGTTAAAAAAGAAACCAATTGTAGCAGGAAAGTCCAATAAGTACAAGGCTCACCTAGTAGAAAAAGGTTATTCTCAGGTAGAGGGGATTGATTTTGGTGATATTTGTTCTCCTATTGCAAAGTTTACTTCCATTAGATTTTTATTGTCTCTTGTTGCATCATTTGATCTTGAGGTAGAGAAGATATATGTAAAAACAATGTTCCTAAATGGAGATCTAAAAGAGGAAATCTACATGAAGAAACATGAAGGATTTATTGTAAAAGTTAAGAAGGAGTTGATATGTAAGCTAAGGAAGTCCCTTTATGGTCTAAAGCAATCTCCTAGGATGTGGTACCATAAGTTTGATGCATACATACTAGGACTGGGATTTGTGAGAAGCAATGATGATCATTGTGTATATTCCAAATAGGTTGGTTTCTATTATATGTAACATCAAATACCTACAATAAGAGTTGGACCCTTTTCCCTCCTTTCAAAACCAATTTTAAGACTCTTTCTTAGATGTTAGGGTTGTGGATTTTGATTCTTCAACTTCTAGAAGTATCTAGTAGATTCTCATAAGTTAGTAAATCTAAATTGGTGACTCATAGTGCATTGATATATTTTCCACATGGACTTGTGGTGAATAATTGGATTATGTCCTTTTCAATGGCATAAATTTATCATATGGATTATATTTTATCAAAATGAACCGTCGTTAGGAATATATCAACCCATAGATTGTAGAGAGGACTTCTAAGACAATTTTCGTTTAGGTCAAATACCACAAATTTCCACTTCTTTGAACCTACACCAAATATTTGTATTTATGTTCCATTGGTGTGATTTTCAAGATCTGACCTAAGATTACTTTTCTAGTTTCAAATTTTATTCTTCCCATTCAAGTGATCGATGTTGTTGAATATTATGACCTGGTGCGTATGACTATTTCCAGGTGCATCGTGGTGGTGTAAATAAAAAAACAATCATGTTTGATTTTCATTGTGACACCTCATACCATGCTTCCAAACTCTCAAGGAAGCACCATTGATCACTCTCCTTTCAAAGACGCCATGTGTCTGGTGCTCTTTGGTGATTTGGATAGCTCCATTAGCAGATTCCACACATTTCCAAATTTTGGAAATTACCATGAATTCTCATTTCCTCTTAATGGTGGAACCATGCCTCAGGACATAAGAGTCCAAGTAAATTGTTTATTACCTTCTAATTTTCATTTTCATCAAATTAAAATTTGAATTTATCTTTAAATTTGGACCTTTATTATTATTTATTTTCAATTCTGCACAGTGCACCTATACGATTCAGCTCACCTCGATGTAGTGCATCTTGTTCTAACTTCACAGTAAGCACCAAAATCGGTGCATGATTTTTAATTCCCCACACCCGATGCATTATACAAGACACCTCTCGATAAACAACATGTTGGTGCTTTTTGAACACAGACGCATCAATGTGTTAAATTTAACTAAGTGCGACGATAAATTTATGACTCATAAAATTTAGCTCAGTGGTGCAACCATTTTAAACAAATGCCCCAGTGTTATTAATAGAACTTCACTAGGACATACATTGAATGAATTAGCATATAGGGGTGTTTCATCTGACACCTCGTTACTGGTTCTCTATGCTTCACAATGCAACGTTAAAAAAAACTTCGATGCTCCAATAACATATTAGCATTGGGGCATTCATAGTAACACATTGCACTGCTTGATTTTCAATATAGAAATTTAATGTAGTGGTGCCCATAGGTCTACAAAATGCATCGGTGCGTTATAAAAGAAGACGCACTGCTAAACAACATGATGTTGCTCTAGAAACTTTGGAGCACCAGTGTGTTCTCTTAGACAAAGCACACTGCTAAGTTTATTTTCCCTAAAATTCAAGGTGACAATGCATTCATGTTAACTAAATGCATTGGTTTTGTTAAAATAACTACACTGGGAAAATATTGAATAACGTAGCATAGCAGGGTGTCTCAGTGGATCGCTCATTATCGTTTCTCTCAACAACACAATGCTTAATAAAAAAAAAACATTGGTGCTCCAATAACATGGTTGCATTGGTGTGTTTATATTAACACATCACAATGCTTAATTTGCAATAAAAAAAAATTAACCTAGCAATGCTCCTAAGTCTAGAAAACGCACCGATGTTGTAAAGAGCATGGCACCAAGCTAAATTTTCATAAATTAACAATGTAGTGCATCTTAGGGTAAGCAATTCTAAGATCCACGATAGTGCGCTAATAAGATAAATTTATCGGGGTGTTCTATTAATCGAGTGCACCACCTAGTTTTCTATTACAAATGTTTTTCTTGGTGGTGTGTCAAATCCATACAATACATCGGTGTTGTGTACTACAAGGCACTGAGAAAAATATATAATAATTTACCATAGTTGTTCATCTTATGGGAACTGGAAAAAAAAACACACACAAAGCTAAAAATGGAGCATCAGTGCATTAAATTCAACAAATCACACTGGTGTTGTTAACAAAGTTGCACTAGGACAAATATTTAAAAAATTATCATAGCGGTGCATATTTTAAAACACGCCCATTACTGATGTATCATAAAAGACAATGCAATGTTAAAAAGCATTTGGTGCTCCCAGGAACATAAAGTACCGATGATTTTCATATAAAAAATTTCATCCCTTGGTTTATCAGTTAAAAATTCTAACAAAGTGGCATGTTTCATAGAGCCAAATGCATCATGTTACATAATTCATATGTAAAATGGCATTGTGGTGCGTTTTGTAAGACAACCCATAACCAGTGCTTTATATAACACTACACATTGTTATAGATATCGGTGATCTAATAAAAATAAAGAATTGGCGTGTTAGACTTATCACATCACTATTCGGTGTCTTACATCTGACATGACGTACCGGTAACAATTCTTATTGACTTTTCTAATATCACCAATTACTTTTTCACTTTTTTTGCAAACAAAAAATAATTTTAGTTTTTTATAAATAAAAATTAGTTATATATATTTGTGTTTTATAATTTAAATTTTTTTTATCTATATATATGTGCCTCAAAATAATTTTATGTGAATCATATATAACGACGAGGACAACCATAGTAGCAATAGAAGCAACAACTAGAAGAAAAATAATTTAAGTCACAAACTACATATGCAAACCTCCATAGTATAATTTTGTGGAGGTTTTGATTTGCGAAGGAAAAAACAGAGGTCACTGTTTGGTACATATCATAATTTAGTGCATGGACTTGATACTCTGCCACTTACTCAGTTCTCTACATCACATTTCCTCCTCTGTGGTCCACTTAAATTTATCCAAGATATTTTCCTCGTCATTCCTATATCCATAATATGAATTGGTGTCAATTCAATTTTAAATTACATACCTACACCTCCTCTTCTTTTCCTCGAGGGGGAGTATCAAATATCTCTTTGAGGATGGGGAGGAATTTCGCAACCTTGAAGTATATTTAATTGGGGCCCTTGTTGGTGGCACCAGGCACATCAACTTCATTCCCTTCCAAGTTTGTCATATTGGCACCTACTTTGAAATAATTAGGACTTCCAAGCTCTACGATTAGATCTTCCTAATGATCTTTTTCCCTGATCAACAATAAAGGAACCTGGTGGATGTCTTAATTATAATACTATGTCAACCTCAAGAATGACTTAAGGTACATATTATATATTTAATGGAAGTTAAGAAGCATGTTTAAAAAAAAATTTGATGATCCATAAGCTTTGTCAGGATGCCTTATTGCTAAATAGTAAGCATTACCTTGGCCTCAAACTTCTCCTCCACGAGATCCACACTCATGTATTTACTAAGAATCTTGTGTTTCTTCTTCTCCACAACCATGCACTAGATCACTTTTTCATCTAGAAGGGGCACATGGGAAACAAACTCTCACTCTCTCTGTTATTGGTTTCCCTTGTCCTACTCTCCCATTTCTTCCACCTCATCCTCCTCTTCCTCAAATAGAACTGGCTTAATGGAAAAAATTCCCTTCTCTTGATCATTAACATGGCCTCCCTATTGATAGACACAATCACTTTCCATTCCCTCAATGCTTTGGCCTGCATCTCCTCCTTCGTGTGCTGCTCGAATTTCTCCAAGATATTATTCTCATAATACATATAGCCATAATAACTAGTGTAAATTCACTTGTAAATCTCAAACCTAGACCTCATGTTCTTCACCTTGGGGTGATTATTGAATATCTATTTGATGTTGGGGAGGAATTTTGCAACCTCACTTCTACAATTGGTTGCTGGAAGATTGTAATATGTCATATTCTAGCAATAAATTGTACAAGTAATGATAGTAAATTCCTCCCTAAAATCAAAGAGATATTTGATAATCCCCTCCAGGAGAAGAAGAGTAGGTCTAGGTATGTGATTTACAAGTGAATTGATGTCAGTTATTATGGCTACAGGGATTACAAGATTTTTATCTTGGATAAAGTCGAGTCTATCTAGAGGGAGGCCAAGTTGACGATCAAGAGTGGGGAGGTCATTCCCATTAATATGGTCCTATTCGAGAAAGAGGAGGATGTGGAAAAATAAATGGGAGAGAAGAACAAGGGAAACCAGCAACAGAGAGAGTGAGAGTTTGTTTCCCATGTTCCCCTTCTGGATGAGAAAGAAATCGAGCGCATATTTGTGGAGAAGAAGAAACATGAGTTTATTAGTAAGTACATGAGTGAGGATCTCATGGAGGATCAGGACGAGGCAAAGTAAATTCTTAATATTTAGTGATAAGGCATTCTAACAAATCTTATGAATCATCAATTATTTTTCCAAGTGTGCTTCTTAAATTATATTAAATATACAATACAGACCTTAGGTAATTCTTGAGGCTGACATAGTATTATAATTAATACATAAACCAAGGTCATTTCTTGTTGATAATGGAAAAGGGGCACTGGGAAGCTCTGATCATAGAGCTTGTGAATCCTAATTATGCCAAAGTATGGGCCAAGATGATGGACTTGGAAGGGAACAGAGTTGATGTGCACGGTGCCACCAGAAAGGGCCTTGGTTATAGATACTTCAAGGATATGAAATTCCTCCCCATCCTTAAAGAGATATTTGACAAGCCCCTTCGAAACAAAGAAGAGAAGGTGTAGGTATGCAATTTACAAAAAAATTGACTCCAATATATATTATGGATGCAAGAATGATGATGATGGTATCTCAGAGAAATTCGAGTGACCCATGGAGGAGGATATGCGAGGAAGAGCACTGGTGAAGTGTCTGAGGATCAATTCCATGCACTAAATTACGACATGCAACGAAGAGTGATTGCCTCTGCAAAACATTAATTGTGGAAGTTTTCATACGTACCTTTTCAGTTAAATTGTTTCTCGGTGCATTTTTATGTAACAACTGCACCGGTGTGATTTCAATTGCATTGTTGCAATATAAATAGTATATCACACATGTATATTTTGTTTTTTAAATCGTGTCTATGTTTTTGTTGTTTGATTTATAAAATGTCTTATAATTATACTAATGATTACTTTATTTTTAAATTAAATTTAATATTTATCACTCATTAGAATTTAGAGTTTCCATATAATGTTTGACTTTAGTTTTATGAAATCATTTACTTTGGATTGTAATCACAAAACCTTATAACCATTAATTCGATATAATGTTTAATTCTTCTTCAAGGTGAATTTTTTGTTCTCTAGCAAGATACAATATGTTGATTGAACATGTTTGCAAAGAAAAATTACTCTTATGAAATGTTATTTTCTCATTTATTTTATTGATAACGTTATAATAATTGTTCATAATTATTGTTATATTTTTCAAAAAATATTATAATTATTAAATATGAAAATGAAATCATTAATAATAATGAATTTTAAATGTGAATTTAAAAAAATGTAACTATTAAATATGAAAATGAAATCATTATTAATAATGAATTTTTATATACACAATTTGTTTTAAATGAATTTATGATTGTTTTTCTCCACCACCTAATTTATGAATCTCCTAATAAGGAAGTGTAAGTATTAGATTTGGTTTGTGAAGAAATTAGTTAATTTATATTAATATTTAAAAATATTAAGAAAACTTAATAAATAAAATAAATAAAAGTCCATGTGTAGATGTTATAGGGATTGGTCCCCATATTTGATGTAATCATTGTAGCATGCAACCAACCACGTTATAAAACAAATTTTGAATTAAGCAATGCATTTACATTAGTTCCATTCAAAATCCAAAAACTACAATTATTCAATCATCTTTTTCTTATGCCCCAAGGTGACGTCTAAAGGTAGACCCAGTGCATGGCATTTTTGACGAGCGGTTGGTGGTATACAAACGTTATAGTTTATTAACAACTTGTCACTAAGAGATAAATTATGTATTGTATGCACAAAAAAAATATGGATGTCTTCCTTTTCATAAATAACTCTTTGTCATTGGAGTGTTCCTTGTTGACACTCTTACTTATACTGAGAGGGGGGGGTTGAATCAGTATAAGACTAATTTTTCTTTTCTTATTGTACAATATTTATCAATTCATTACTTTACCAACCATAAGTTTTTAATAAGAAAAATATACAAACATACAATGCATAATTCACAAATATTTAACGTGGAAACCCAAATGGGATAAAGCTACATGAAGCTTTCATTCTATTCACAGGAAACAACCTGCTACAAACACCAATATGATACATATTTACAGGAACCAACTTGAAAGAAACACCAATCCCTTCACCTAAGCACCAAATCAACAACTCATGTAGGCACCAACCTATAGCTACAATAATTGTAGGAACCAACCTGCTAGAGACACCAATCCCCTCACATGAGCACCAACTCGGCATCACCTATAACAACCAACCTATAACTACAATATTTGTAGGTACCAACCAGTTGGAGACACCAATCCCCTCACATGAGCACCAACTTAGCAACACCTGTAGGAACTAACCTAATGGAGATATCAATCTTCAAATTTTCTATCTCGATTAACTTCCTCATATATACAAAAGCATTTTGTCACTTCAATATTCCACTTGCATAAATTTGTTGTTTCAGTAGCTCCTTTGTTGTTGTTGTAATCACCATAAAACTCTCCACCTATTCATAGTCATCAAGGCTTCATATATTCTCAGTTTAACCTCACACCTCTCTACCACCCTTAAATAGTTACAACTTTTCTATCTTTCATTATGTAGCTCCCGAGAACCTCACAGCATCACCTTCACATTCACACTCACTTTTACATCTGCATCCTTCACGATCTATTTCACATTGGATTCATGCATCAACATTTATACATTGATCCCATACACCCACTCCTTTGTTCTTATTCCAAAAATTATTCTCATAGGGTCGGATTTAAATTATTTGACTTTCCATTAAATCTGGTTGTAAAAATCATATGTAATCGGTCCCAAATCCCTCTTGTTTCATATGTTATTTTCTCACTGGACAGGGGATTAATGCACAAAAAAAACCTTAATGTACGATAGGTTTTCGATCAAATATTTGAGTGAATGTTGACCATCAATATACAAGACCGATTTATCTAGTTCCTTGAATATCAAGACCACTGGACTACAGGGAAACTAGGGCATCACCAAAGCACCGGGTATCAGGTATCATATTATTGAAGAAAACTAAGTTTAAAACATGTATCGAGGTCTCGATATGGAACCTTGATTGTGGAACCCTAACCAAACTTAATCAACATATTCCACATCACCAAGAACACAGATTCATCGGCCCCACCGGGACCCCGGAACTTCAAACCCACGCCTTCAATCCTATGTTGGTACTATGATCCAATCCTTTGATATAAGCCATTGATACCTCCAGTGAACGGTTAGAATTTAACCACGCTCTAGTTCATAGTTCGTCACTGAATTCGTTGTTTGATTGGACGATCAGGCCTACTAGGTCACTATCCCACCTAGCCCCTAGAACTTTTAACAATATGCTTTCAAGCATTCACTCTAATCTGGTTAACCACCAAGACAACTGGGTCACCGACCTATCGGGCCCCTAGGACTTTAGCACTATCTTGATAAACATTCACTCAGGTCCAGTTACCCGATATGATATACCAACATATGATGAAGTTTAAATGTCTTGGATCCTTTGATATCCATTGTTGATATCTCTGATTAATGGCCAATATTCAACTACGCTTGGTTCACATTTATTCACCAGAACACCATGCTGACACGGTACAAGAGCATTGGACCACCACGGTATTATCCCACCGTGCTTTCACTTTGCATTCACTCCATATTGGTATACCCAATATCGAATAGCAGAGTATCGTGTATCGAGATATCGTGGTATCGTGATTCAATACACATGTTTTATAGATATTTCTGAGGCTCTATATGGAAATTTGTCTCTAAGGGGCATCAACATATAGGAACCTTGATATCGGTGTATAGGAACATTTGAATATGGGCTATTGGTGAAATACTATGCCTTTCCTCTAAACGACAAGGCCGATATGCAACCTTGTCTCTACAGAACTCTGAATTTTTGATTTATGACGAAAATTTAACTCTTTGTGTAGGGTTCCATAACTCTTCTATTCACATTCAAACAATGTAATTTCATATTTTCATTATAAAACCTTTGAAATGATTTTCTCTATGAATGTGGGATAAATCGACCTTGAAATTTTCACTATTTACTTTGATTGAGTTAATTGGGCCACCGAGATCTCCATTACCGAGCTCATTGTTGCTTAGATATTCTTGAGTTCCTCTTTAACTTGTGCGTCATCCCACGATGTAGAGAACCCATCAAGAATTATATTCTTTATCTGTTCTACGACTTCCTCATCGAGCTTAACGGAATACTCTACAACTTAAACCCTCTACTTCTCTTCTTCCTCTGTCTAGTCTGATTCACAATATGGACGTTTCCTTGATATCATTTTTGGCCTTATTAGTCTCCCCCTGCTTAGAAAACAATGACTTCAATGAAAACAATATTTCCAACAATTTCATTGGAGTGTTCCTCAAAGGAACAATTTTCACTAAATAATGAGGACCTACAACTATTTATGAATGTTGCAATGTTCCCATGAGTTCATGGAGGACCATTGATATATAACATATTTTTCCTTTTAAATTTTATAGAAGAATAATCATTCATGCACATACTATATACGAAAAAGTCATGTTTGTATTTAACAATATTCAAGTATAAAAAACAACTATAAAGAGGATCACAAAGTCACATAAGTGCTATTGATTGTTTGGGAGGAATAGATGCATGTGAAAGGATAAACAACCCAAGATTTTCAACATCTATTTTAGACTTGGCCATCATATAAATATTACCACAAAAAGAAAATTTGGTTCCAACATTAGGAACAAGCATGGAAGACGACCAAGAGCCATACAAATCTCAGTTGTAATAGGTTTGGTATTTACTTTGTATATGGATAGGAAGAGGGAATTTATCACTACCTTCCAACAATTGAACAAACTTTGGTGTGCACTTGGACATTTTTTTCTCTTAGCTCATACAACTTGTTGGATCTTCTAGTAGAAATGTTTTGGGTAGTATTAATATCATACTTTGTCTCACTATACGAACTCTATGTTGAATCAACAAAAGGAGATGGGTTGGATAATTTAGGACGAAACGTAGTTGATATGACTTCTAACTTTTCAAAAATGGAGCATACCGAAGTGTTCCTACGTGTATTTACTATATCACCTATTGGGTTCTTGACTACTGTGGGAGGTGTCATAACATCAACTTTGGGTAGTCGATCATTAATATAATGGGAAAATGTGACATGTCGAGGGTTCTTCTCCAACCCTTCACATTTTGAACAACCACATACTACTGACATGTCATAAAAGAGATCCAATTCACAATGTAATACTGTTGACTCAGGCTACATGTTATTGGAAGATGATATGTTACAATTGGATGGGTAAAACATCTATCCATTTTCATCAAACATTTTCTTGTGGTATCTTTCTCCTGATAATGTCTTGTAACATTTTTTCGCTGGTGGAATATCTTGCACATATGAACTCGATATTGAATTATGATCCTACAAAATTCAATGAACAATTATTCAAATGCACATGCATAAATGAAATTAATTCAATCAGATAAATGAATTACAAACAAAATATAGAATTAATTCAAACAGTGGGGGAGAATTTGACAAACTTGCAACGATATGGAATGATCTAGAATGTGAAGAATTGGCCATTTGATATTATAACCTTTTCCCCCTTGCTTTTGAGTCAAAACCATCATCAATACATGCATGAATTTGATATTAAAATTTATCAGTGCTTTGAATTATTTTCTTATGCATCGTTGTGTCTATATATAGAATGCGTAGGTGCGCTACACTATGAAACACACCAAAACAATACCTCCACCAGATCCTCCATGATGAAAAATACCAATATATTTTAATTTTGTAGGTTTTCATTTCTATTTTATCGATGAAAATGGTATCGATACATTTATACTTATATAGCGTACCAATGCGCATAAAGTGGCATGCCGATTTGATGACAAATTCAATTTTTTAAAGGTATAGTTTACTAAGTGTTTTTGCATACAGAGTGTGCCAATGTGCTTTGTAGTGAATTGATACGACATATACAGTAAAAAAACATAGTGAAAAAAGGAGCAAGAAATTTGTTTTTCAAAATGTGTGTGTTTATAAATGAAAACACTATTCATTATTTCATTTTTTTGGCGGAATTTAGAGGGAAGATTTGTGGAAGAGATATTTACCAAAAAATACTTTGAAGTGGGTAGATTTTTTGAAGATCCAAATTTGGAAGGGATCACCGTAGGAAACATACAAATATGTAGAGGAGAAATTTCAGGTATGTAATTTCATTCTATAGATCATTTCAATATTTCAGGCTATTTCATTCAAAATATTTTCAATGCATGTTAAAAAGAATAAAAGGGTTTCATAGTTACCTTTGGTATTGGAAGCCCTATCTTTTGTGTTGTTTCTTTTGGTTCCCCTCTTTATATTTTATATGCAAATTTTATTTTTTTAAGCAATAGATTTTTATAGGGATTATTTTTTTAAGCAATAGATTTTTATAGGGTTTATCTAGTTATATATGGAACGTTTGATATTCATTGCAATGGTAACACTCATTACATTAGATCCCAAACCTTATCGTTTTTAGTTTTTTTTGTTTATCAAAAAACATTTTCACGGTGCGCATTGTATAGGAAAATCACACAGAGACATATTATATAGAAGTATCACCTCAGTGCTCACTGTACAAAAAAATGCACCGGGGAGCATATATATGTTAAATGCATCGATTAGTCAAAAATATAAATAATATTGATTTTAGTATCATATGCATACGAGTTAGTGATGCATAATAACTAATAGTATTCACCAATGCATATATATATATATATATATATTCCTGATTTGTTTTATACAAGATGGTCAGTATAATTTCAAGGAAAATATCTTATTGTAGCAAGTGCAATGGTATCTCATCCCAACAAGAGAGGGAGGAAAGCTATTTAATTTTTATTAAAAATTTAATATATTTGAAGTTTTTGTAAATTTAAATTAACGATGTGTATTGGTTAACATGTGTTATGCAGAGAAAAAACTTGAAGAAAATCGATAACATTGTTCACAATCTGAGTGCAAACGGCCATAAAATATTTATGCAAATGTTTCAAAGAGATGAATTAGGTGGATCGAAATCTAATCAACATGAAGCTTTTCTTTAAATTTTTACTAAAAATGAATTTCTTAACATTAATTAAGGATGTAAATGATGATGACGGCTTGGTCATCAATTCATATGGATTGGTGCTTGAAGTTGATGAGAGGGGATTTTTTTTAACAGGGATTTGATGGATATAGTGGAAAGAATGTATACATGTACTTTCCACTTACAATACAAAAATCAATGCAATGACTCCAAGAATTAGGTTGTATATAAACTACAAGAAGTGTTTCTGGAACCATGATCAATGATACCTATGAGACTTTCAATAGAAAAACCTTGCAATAACAAAAAAGAATCATTTTAAAGGTATTATTATAAACATGTTTCTCTATAATGTGTTCCAAAAATTACCAAATTAATTTTTTTCTATATTTACTTTCATGTCAATTTAAACAAAAAATTATTGTTCTTTTTCATTTTTTGGGAAGATTATGAAAATTCAAAGTGAAAAATGAGGGGATAACCAACATATGGTGGTAGTGATGTCCATGAAAGTGTACAAGGAGATGGTAAAAGAAATGAATGTTGATTAAGGTTGGTTGTCATTGATGTCAACCCTTGAA
>SNQJ01S0051853.1:100687-133712 GCA_010110895.2 Picea sitchensis
ACGTTCCACCCAACCATAGACTAATATTTTCAAATATCAATAGCTAGTCACCTTCAAGTTGAGGCTAGTAATACACAAAAGAGTGTGGTATCTCACATTCCACTAAGTACAACTCATAAAACTCACAAACCAATGGTATCTTCCTTCATTTATCTTGATTTTCCACCAACTCTCTTCCCCTTGACTTGCCCAACCCAAGGAATGTACCCATTCATTGATATCAGTCCCTCAAGCATCTCATTCATTTATCAGGGTTTCTATGGCATAGGAAACCAAGAATCTCTCAGCTCGGAACTCAATAGAACTTGCTGCAAGGAAAAACTACCAAAAACCAACAATAAAAATTCACTCAAAAGTTCGCTCTTCAAGCTTGACAACCTGGTTCTTTAGTCTTCAACTCCAATTCACTCCAAATAAACTCCATCATGCTCTAGAATTCACCCTCCATGGATTCGCCAACTCCAAGCTCTCTTTCTTTCTCCCTACTTGCTTCTTGTGCATAAAAACTTGATTATCTAAAACTATTGTCCCCAACCCATAATAATTTCCTCCCTTTGTCTTGCTTTCTTGACTCAAACACTTCCCCAAGCTGATTGTACTCAACCCCTATGTGCCCAATAACTATGGGATGTGACTACTTACATCTACCCTCTTACATGTATTCAATGATTGGATTTGGGAACACTCAATCATAATTTAGAAGGTTCATATACAAATAGAAAATTTAGGGAAAATGGGTTGAATTTAATATACACAAGTAATTCCCACTTGRATCCCATCTTAGACATTACCCTGGACACTCCCCTCTCTTGTGTATTAAKTMATCCCCCATCTTTGTCCATGTCCCCTTGGTAGTTGGCATCACATTTTATTATTAAAACATATAAATACAATTCACATATTACATTGCTTTGGTAGTATCCACACACTATATCTACATAAGAATTAATTAAACCAGGGATTATATTCGAGATGTTACATTCCCCCTACCCTACAATTGTGTGTCATCCTTGGTGCACACCGTGCTGATATACATATATGAAAATTTTCTTCACATACTTAGAAAATAAAATTATTCAATTTAGCAACTCTGGCAACAGTTCCAACCATAATCTCATGTTCCTATCAACTCGTCGACCCAAGGAATGCACCATTCATTTATCAGGGATAACCCAAGGGATGTACCATATGTTTATCAAGTCTAACCCAAGGAATGAGTCATTCTTTTATCAAGGTCCCCGTCATAGTTGGCTCGGACTCTGAGATGTTGTTCCAGAACTCTATCTGCTCAAAATGGAGTCTTGCATTTTGTTTCCTTTAAAATTATAAAAAAATTGTGGGTATTTTTCCCGCATGTTTTCTTCATGCTTCGATGTAGCATCTTCAAGACTATAGAAATTCCATTGACCCTTTACCATCCCTATGGCCTTATTCCTGAGCACTTTGACTTTCCAGTCCAGGATACATACTAGTTCCACCAAGAAATCCCCTTCTGCTCCACCTGGATCACATTACAATCAATTATGTTGTTAGGTTCAGGAACATACTTCTTTAATAATGACACGTGAAATACATTATGCACTCTCATGGATAAAGTTAATGTTATCATGTATGCAACTAGTCCTATCTTTTCCAATATCTCAAAACGTCCACAATATCTTGCTGCCAACTTCGGAAAACTTCCTAATCTTAGTGAACTTATCTTTTCCTTCACTTTTAAGAATGCATGTTCTCCCACTTTAATCTCTAAACACTCTATTCTTGTCTACATATTTTTCTTCCTATCCTGAGCAACCTTTAAGTTCTGCTTTATCTTTACCATTTTCTATTCCATTTCCTTTAACAAATATGGCCCAACAACTGATTTGTTTGTTGGATTATCTCAACTCATTGGTATGTTATACTTTCTAGCATACAAAGCCTCAAACAGACTCATTTTCAATGAATAATGATACCCATTATTGTAGGAAAATTCTACTAAGTGGATATAATCCTCCCACTTTGATGGTTGATCCATCACATACATTCTGAGCATATCCTCAATTATCATGTTAGTCCTCTTTGTTTTTCCATCTGACTCTAGATGATACATTGTACTAATATTTAAGTTTGTTCCAACACCCTTGAACAATCCCTTCCAAAAATTGGATGTGAACTTTGGATTTCTATCTGAAATTATTTCCTTAGGCACCCCATGTAACCTAGCAAATTCTTTCATTTGTTTCCTTGTGTGTAGTATTTACTGGAATAAAATGTCTTTCCTTAGTTTGTTTATCCACCATCACCATGATGGAATCATGTTGCTTCATTGTTCTGCGAATCTTAGTAATAAAATCAACCATGACAACTTCCCACTTCCATTTTGGAATGGGCAATGGTTGTATCATCCCTGCTAGATGTCTATGTTCAGTCTTCACTTTATGGCACTCTAGATATTTGGATATATAATTAGCCACTTCCTTCTTCATTCCTGACTAAAAATATTTTCTTCTTAAAGATGCAATTGTCTTTTGATATCCTGGGTTCCCAGCATATGGCACATTGTGTATTTCTTTCAAAATTTTATTTTTCAACTCTTCATAATTTGGCACATATACTTTTCCCGAGTACATGAGAATACCATCTTCTTTTAGCGCATAAGAATTAAATTTATGCTGAAAATTACCTTACTGTATTTTTTCTTTTATGTTTACATATTGTTGATCTGAATTTTTTGTTGCAATAATTTGATCTTTCATATCAGTCCTATACATTCTTATGGTTGCAACATACACTTCACGAGCTCTCTTGTTGATTTCATCAACCACTTGATTCTCCTTTCCCTTTATATGCTTAATTTCAAAGTCATATTCACTAAGGAATTAAAAGCATCTAGTTTGTCTATCATTTAATACTGGTTGTCCAAACAAATGTTTCAAACCATAGTGGTCTTTCCTTGGGTCAAATTTCTTACCCATGAGGTAATTCCTCCACATTTGTAATCCATGTTTAGTTGTTGCTAACTCTAGATTGTGGGTAGCATAATTCCTTTTGTACTCCTTTAATTTTCTGGACTCATAGCATACCACGTGATCTTTTTACTAAGGAATCCCCCGAGCCCTCTCTTACATGCATCATTTCACACAACAAAATCTTCATCTGGATCTGCAATCTTCAATATTGGCACACTTGTCAATATTTCCTTCAACTGCTGAAAAATATCTTCACACTTGGAATTCCTTTCAATTTCACTCCCTTCTTTTGCAAAGAATTTCACTTGCAATATTTGAAAATAATTTTATGAATCTTCGGTAATAACCGGAAATACTCATGAATAATTTTACCCCTGTCACATTTCTTAGCATTGGCCATCCTCTAATGGCCTCTATCTTTTCAGGATCAAATGCTATCCCCYYTGCTGAAATGATATGCCCCAAGTAGTGAATCTTCTTTTCGTAAAATATGCACTTACTTAGCTTAGCATGTAATTTATTCTCTCTTAAAATTTGCAACACCATTCTCAAATGTTTCTCATGTTCCTCTTCTAACTTAAAGTATATGAGTATATAATCTAGGAGCACAATTACAAACTTGTCCAAGTACTCCCTGAACACACCATTCATTAGACACAAATTTTTGGGGCATTTGATAGTCCAAATGGTACTATCATGAATTCATAATGCCCATATATTGTCTTGAACAATGTCTTGTTGATATCTTATTCCTTAATCTGCACTTGATGATAGCTTGATCTCAAGTCAATCTTGGAAAATATCCTTGCACCTTTCAGTTGATCAAACAAATCATCAATTCTTGGAAAAGGATATTTGTTCTTTATGGTGACCTTATTCAGTTGTCTGAAATAAATGAAAAACCTTAAGGTTCCCTTTTCTTCTTCACAAAAATAACTGGGTCTCCCAAAGGTGACATAATTGGGAGTATATACCCCTTCTTTAATAATTCTTCAAGCAACATCTACAAATATTTCAATTCATGCATGTCCACTCTGTACGGTGTATTGGACACTAGGGCAGCTCCCAACACCAAATTGATAGAGAAATCAATGTCTTTGGTGGAAATCCATGGATTTCTCTAAAAACATCTTCAAAATCCTTTAATATTGGATGGTCTTCAATACTTGCCACTTTATCTTTGGCTTCCTCTTCCATATGGGCTGCAAAAATATGACATCCCTTTCTGAAAATCCTTTTCAACTACATAGCTGAAATCTCATTAACATTTATAACTCTTGGAATTCCTTGAACCTTTCCTTGTTTCCCTTCTTCATCAAGGCATGTGATTGTCTTGTTGTAGCAATATAGGACAACATGATGTTTTTCCAACCAATCCATGCCAATTATACAATCATATGAAACCAATGGTATGATGTTTATATCTACCTTTATGTTGAGTCCATTCATGTCCATCAGACAATCTTTAACCAACTCATTGATTTTCCTCTTAGCCCCTGTTGCTAATTGAACTAACCAATATTTGTTATGCTTACTCCTTTGCAAGTGAAATATTTCAACAATTTTATCATTTATGTAACTATGGATAGCTCCAAAAATAATTAAAATTGCTATGGGATAGTTATTAGTCTTACCTTCCACTTCACTCATGGGAGATTGATACTTTGTTTTCTTGTTGTAAAAGGATGCATAAATCCTTATCATGTTTCTTCCCATTTATTCAATTTTTTCAGCCTCTTGAATGTTGTGGACAATCCTCATTATTTCTCCTATGTTAGGGAAACCCCTATATAAGTGATTTCCCTCACATACCCAACATTGTACAGATTGTTGCCTTGGCCTTTTCTCAAATGAATTTGTAGTTTTGTGTTCATTTTAGGTTGAATATCCTTGTTGATTTGCAACTTGATTTTTATTCTTTAAAAACGGTGGCTTAAAACCTTTCTACGTTTGATCTGTTTTCCCTTTCATCCTGTAATCCCAAGATTTTTGGAAAACTGGTCTTCCTCTGCTTTGCTCATAAAGATGTCTTTCTATCCTTATGGATTCCTCCAAATTTTTGGGGTTATCATATTGAATCATGTCACTGTAGAAAGAGGGTAACCAACTTAGAAACCTTTGGATTTTGACCTTCTCATCCTTTTTGAATTCAACATACTTCAACAATTCAAAGAACCTATTTTCATATTCATCCATTGTCAAGTTTCCCGACTTGAGTTCAAAGAACTCCTTCATCTTCCTTTCATAGTAATGATCGAACAAATATTTATCTTCTAAATATCCTTTGAACTTCCTCCATGAGATTATCTTCTCATCCAGTTTCTCAACTTTATTAATCTGATCCCACCACATGGTTTCCTTTCCTTGCAAGTGGTATATTTAAATTTTATCCTCTACGAGTGAGGGGTAATCATGCAGCTGGAAATATTTCTTCATCTCCAATAGCTAGGCCTCAACCTCTTCTCCCTTCCTATGTTCACCATTGAAAGTATGTTGTTTGATATTCTTGAAATTTCGTGATCTCTCCTACTGTATTTGTCTATGGAATGATGGTGCCTACTCCTACTCCTTGACTTCCTATCATTCTCATGTTTATCCCTTCTGCTATGGGATTTGGATGATTCCACTTGTCTAGCACTAGCTTCAGGATTTGTGCCAGAGTCCTTATTGGTTTACTTTTGCAACATGTTCAAGATCTTAAGTATCTCTTCCTAAGAATTCATACTTTAGCTCTGCACTTCCCCATGCAAGCTTCTCATAGTGATAGGCACATGCCTATCTCTTCTACCATTTGACTATGTCTCAAAATTTCCCATGATGACATGCAGAACTATAATATATACATCATAGTCGTAATATCCCTGAGCATATTCCATAACTCCATTCCTCATATAGTAACCAAATTTTCTTTCATGTATCTCTAATTCTACAAGAAATGTGCATGCAATAATTACTGTTAGAAACATGCATAGAATAAAACATTTCATCCATTAGAATACAAGTTATTTCTTCATCAATTTATGAAATAAAAATTTTACCAATTCAAATTTTGATTCCCTTTATGCATTCCTCTCTAAAACATCTTTCCAATGGTTGTACCCATGCCTCAAACTGAGTTCTGAGAAAAACATTACAACATTTATAAGTTGCAATTTCCACTCTTTTACTTATACAAAAATCTCTTTATTATTTTCCAAGAAATTTATTTCCCAAATCAAAATTATGGTATGACAGATGTCTTTTAATCCTCAATACCTTTCCAACTACTATTCATTTCCTCAAATCCGAGCTCCGAGTTGAAAGTTATGGTCTGGAGAAGTTTATGTTGTTTTACCCAATTTACCCATGTATGCTACATGTGTCTTCTTTCACTCCTAACACATTTTCAGGTACCCATAACCAAAATATAACTTCATGGTTGTCTTCTATGGATCATAATATTTTCATTGATTACTCCTTTTTTCCAAATGAACATCTTAGCATGGATTTATGCCTTACAGGAGAAATTTGGTGCCAAAATTTTACCCTTACTGTTTTGGCTATAACTTTCTCATATGAGCTCTCTTTTGTGAACAGTTTATCTCATTGGATATCTCTCTCCAAGTCATTTTATTTGTGCTGCATATTCTCATGGGTTTTTAGTGGATAAAAATGTCGTTTAGGCCCTCAAAAATGCCCCACCAATTAATGACCTTCAAAACCACAAAATTTCACATAAATTTGACTATTTTACTGTGTTAACAACCCTTAAATCTAAACAATTGATATCAAATCGGATGAAATCATATTATTTGATACGCAATCCATTGGCCATCAGTGACCAATGTTCTCCTTTGGGTGTGCACATCATCTTTCCTAGACTATCAACCCAGCCATTAGTCATTGACTTATCTCCTTGACAATCGATTTGAACACCCCTTTAAATTGGCCGACCCTACCATCGGTAGTCAGCGACCTTCGTTGGTGAATGAAACTCATCACTTATTTGGTGGAAACCCAACCATCAGCCCATCATTCATCAGCCATCCCCTTCGACTGACAAAATGCTTCACTAGACCGACCGACTCGACCGTCAACTATCGACCACTTCTATTGGCTAATGTGGCAACTATTGATGTGGCATGACATGGAATGAGACATCATCCTGAGGTGTCAAATTGGATGAAGTGGAATGACATGGATGTTGATATGGCATGACATGTCATCACATCTTTCCTTCATTTTCCATCGGTTGATTCTCTTGGACAACCCAAACACTTTGTCAAATTCAGTCGACGCCTGACCATCGGCCCATCGGACATCAGTGACTTTTCATGCTTGATTATTTTATCCCTAACTCTTAGGGATAACTAAGTATATTATTTCTCAAGGCCCTCAGGTTGTAGACATGGAGTACCAAGAGACAACATGACCAATAGTTTCCACTTGGATAGATAGAGACCTGCTTCACCACCACAGTTCTAGGATCATCGTGATGGTATCCACCACATCAACTAGATTCCAAAAGACATTGGGTCTTTATCCTTGAGGTACAACCTAGGTATTATGGTGAGTGTCATTTCAATATTTAAGGAATTTTAGTTTGTTGCATTTATAACTATTTTTGATTATGTAATAGTTGCTTGGACATTATGCTATTTTCCTTGTTTCACTTTGGTTATTGACGTTGTGCCCTAGTAAGTGGGTAACCCTTGGGGATAATTTTTCTACTGGGAGGTCCTCTTGACAAGTCATCGTGCCATTCCCAACCATACATTTCACTTTCCATGCTCAATCCCCTCATCTCCTTACCTTTTGGGATTTTTGGGTGTATTGACCTAAGAAGGGGTAGTCCCTCATTTCATGGGAAGAAGGGTATGAAGTTCCAGGGGCTTGTAGCTAGAAAAAGTTAAAATCCAATCATCAAAATAACCCATAACCCATTGTTGATTAATTGGGTTGTTTTTCATTGATGAAAAACCTTGAAGCAATTTTGGTAGCAAATTCTAGTAGCCCCAACAGTATGATTAAGGGATTTCATTTTGATTGATGTATAATGGTACGAAGATTAATATATTTGTACGTAAAAATATTATAGATGGATAGTACATGTCATGCCATTTCCGATGATATGTGGAACATCACATAACTCCTCACTGTTAGATATTTATATCCTTGTGAAATTGGATAACCCCCATGAGTTATCTAGAAGGTCAAAGAAGTCAAATTATTCTAGAAGCTCCCAGAAAAAGTTGACTAGTCAAGTGGGTGAAACTAGGAGTTAATCATGGGTTAAGTTGTTGCAATAAGAAAATAATTAAAAATAATTTAGTTGCAACTAGAAGTGGAGAATTTACTATTTGTAGCAAAGTGGGTTAGAAGTGGACAAGTGGAAGGAAATTGGGTTAAGTTTGTCAAAAGGTAACCCCTTGAGGAAGATACATGGGAGTATAAATAAGAGAGAAAGGCTCTCCTATTAACACCGATTGAGAAAATTGAATATCTATTATTGTGTAAGGTTTATTGCAGGTACTCATTGATACATATGAAGTTGTGCAAGTCTGAGGTAGCACAAAGGGTTGATGTCGAAAGTTTTGGAATTATAGAAAATATTGAAAAAAACCTAGTTTTTTAGGTGTGCGCAAGCTCCAGTGGAGAAGGGCGTGTACGTACATGGGATTTTAGTATAACGGGGCACGTACATGTGATAAAATCCACAAAACTTGAGAAGATGAAGATGTGAGGTCTCTAGAGTCTGAAAGCAAGCTCCCAGGAAGGTCTACAATGATAAGGTACAACAGATCCGTCTATAGGTTCAAAAGATATGTCTTATTTCTATAAGTAGTTGGATTTTGTTGTCTACATGAGAAATGGTTATGGGGGTTTGAGGATTTTCCCTAGAGAGGCTATTGGATGTATGAGAATTACTTTATAAGTCAGATCTACAGAAATATAGTGCTAGTATAATTTATCATTGGTACATCTTGTTAGTGTTGAAGCATATCTTGTATTTCTTGGCATATGGTTAAGGGTTTTTGTGGTACATGGTTGAGAGATTGTATTGGTGAAGTGGTTGATGTATTGATAGGTTGTATGTCAGTTAGGGTTTGATTTCCAGTCCATGTGAGGGTTATTATACTTGTTCATGATTATACATACTTGGATGGCACATGACTAGAGAGATACAGACGCACTTGGTTAAGGGATTTGTATGAGGATGTATGCATAGGGAATAGCTACAATATGGACATAGTGACATGTTGCAGGTTGATGTGACAGAGGAAGAAAAGGTTCAAAGTTTTTTTAGGAAAGATAAAACCCTAGTTTTCAGAAGACGTACGCAGGCTGCAGTATAGAAAGGGCACATACATATGCGTATTGCAACACAAATAGGTTATGTACCTATTGATTTTTGTTGTTATAGGAAGAGTATAGGTACAAGTTGGTTATAGGTTAGTGGCACAGATTGGTTATAGGTTGTTGGCATAGATTGGTATAGGTTTATAGTGGTATATCTCATAGTGGTAGTGTGGTAGTGGTTTCATCATTTTATTTATATTTTAGGGCGGCAGGACACGACAAGGATAGGAGGTTGTAGCCACCTTCTGGTTGTATCCAGAGAACATAGGTGTTTGTATCCTCCTGGTTATAGCCAAATAATTGTGGAGTTGGAGCTTCCCTCAGGTTGTAGCCTGAAAATATAGGGGGTCAGAGCCTCCTTCCAGTTGCAGCTAGAGAACAAAGGAAGTTGGTTCTTCCAATGAATGTAATTCTTAAAGACATATAAGAAAAATCAATTTGTGGTTTTCTCCCACATTGGGTCTCCATGTAAAAATACTAGTGTATTGTGCATGTGAGTGATTTTTCATTGTTTATGGTTTATTTACTCTGCACTTATGGGATGATAATGTTATATTGATCATAAAGATAAATAACACTTACATATTGTGGTTAAAAGGATCAAAAATCTCTATTAATGATTCTCGCCCCCTCTCATTTATCCAACACATTCTAGATGCTCTCCCAAGGATACCAAGGACAATCAATTGTATCTCATAAGAAACTAACGGGACCCGTGAAAAATAACTAATACAATGCCAACCAAGGAGGACCATGTGTGGGAACTATTTTTAATTCTTAGGTAGCAGCACCACATATGTTTTCAACTTGGGGAAGCATGATGTGACCAAGGTAGAGTTAAGGTGGGAACTTTTTTTCATGCTTAGGTAAAATCCCCACCTTGGCTTCAACCTGGAAACATATTAAAATAATAAAAGGCAATAAATGGGCTCAGAAAAATGTTGCATTGAAAACGAAGGTGCAACACACCCTCTACAAAGGGACCCATAAATGAGACACTACAATCCCTTATATGTCATGAACCCCATTCCCAAGAGTCTTTCCCCCATCCATGTCACTTCATCCACATGACTTAGATAAATCTCCCCTTGGGAAAAAATCCTAAACTTGAGGTACGATTCACCCAATAGGTCGTTGTGTCAATCCTCCCATACCTAAACTAGGAAATTTTTATAAGGTCTTTGAGAACTTGTTTATTTTGATGAGGTAATTTGGATGTACATACTTGGATGGATCTTTTATTGATTTGATTTACTCATCATGATGCATTTGACTTGATATCCTTGGAGGGAATATTTATTTTCTTTGCAGGACCTAGTTGGTGGACAGTTTTGGAATAACAAGCCTACCTTGGGCTTCCTTTGGGATTAAAGCCCATAGGTTGGATACCAGGGCCCACATGTCGAATGATGATGATTTACTTTGGAGGTATGATATTACACCATGGAAGACCTAACCCAACCTCTTACTATCCCAACTACTTACTCTTGGGGCCAAAACATCATACTTTTAGGGCTTGATGTCATGAATGGGTTAGGGTTTGGTGGTGATGTTGACACTTGGAACATTTGGATAAGGGAGGACGCCTTGAATTGTTGGAAAATTCCCTAGCACCTTGGAAGAAGGCCTTTGGAGGCACAACGTCTCATCCCCAACCTCAATGAATTGCCAAAGATGCCAAAATGTTTCCCTAAATGGGTGATGTCGTGTTTTTTCTAGGGTTTATAATGTGAAAAATCAAATTTTAAATTGTAAAGGGGAAAAGTAAGGGTTGCTGACCCATTTCTTTGTGGTTTACCCTAAACTAAGTGTACAAACTCCTGTTAGAGGTTTTGTATAAATAGAGATCATTTCTATCTCATTTTAACATGGCTCTCCCATGTGGAGAAGGATACCTTGGTAAAATTTTCTCCCTACTTGGGAAAATTCATTTTCTCTCTCTATTGCGATATGGTTTATCTCTTGTCTTACATAAGGAAGTGGTGAAATATCTCTTGAAGGTTCTTTCTCTTTACTTGGTGATGAAAATTCTTGGTAACTAGGGTTTGTCTTGGCATTTTTTGGAATTTGTAATGAAAATATGCATTTGTTAGGTTTCTTTCTTGTTCCATGGTTGTTATTGGCTAGATCCTTGGAGGATTATAAGGGAATACAACCTCCACCAAGTTTTATTATTGTTGTTTTTTTAAAGTACTATTGCAAAGGTTGCTAGGAGGAGTAAAATGGTTTACGCCCTCCTAGATCTTACCTTATTAAGGTTACTTGCCCAATGGAGTAAAAGGGATTACACCCCTTGAGAAGTAGTAGGCCTAACCTGGAACAAGAAGACTCCATAACCCATTTGAAAAGGAACTAATATTTTATTGGATTGTAGAAATAAAATACTTGCATTAAAATATGTAATTTTACGAGATATTGAATTTTTTCAAAGTGGAATCAATTCTTTGCCTTAATTGATTGCTTGAGCCACTGGGGCATTCTGATTGGTCAAGGATATCTTGTTGTTGTCACAAAATTATGCTACATCCATTAGGGCTGATGAAAACTCTATTTTTCAAGCTTAATTTCTCACTCTTTTACCATTGGAAATAGTTGGAAAGTTGTTATTGTTAATCTACTTGACATTGGCTATTGTTGGGAAAATGTTTGGCTAATTCCTTGGGGTAAAAGTTTTTGTTGTCAAAAATATTTTATATAGACATTTGGATTCTCTGAAAAATCTATGAAAACATCTTTTTACAGCCCTAATTCACCATCAAATTTTATGCTAAATTATTGGGAATGAGTCTGTATGTTTATTGATTCATATCACTTGTGTCATATTTTTCCTTCATAGAAGCAAGGGAGGGTTTATCTGAGGTGAGAGTGGGTAATTTCTCCCAGCATTATTGCCATCCAATAGATAGTTTCATCCTTTTCCCAACCTACAGTTAGCGTGATAACATTTTGGCGTCGTTTCTAGGGAGGATTTTGAATCCTCTTTCATGACCTAATGACACTTTGGAAAGCTACCCAAAATCCTTTCACTAGCTTTCTTGGTGACTTGACTTGAAGGAAATTCCCCTTCCACCCTTGATGATCTCCTCTTCAAGATCATCTAGTGACTCCACCTTCCTAGAACCCACCTTTCCTTGTTTCTCCCTTCCCATCCTTTTATGAGCCTTGATCTCATCTGGTGACTCCATTGAGGTGTCTTTTAAGTCAATAGAATTATGGCACCATAGGATGAACCCTCATCCATGATTTTCCATTCCTCGAGAAGGGCACTTTTACAAATGGAAATGGAAAAGGATACTAATGAATCTACTGAGGAACTAATGAATCATGTAAAAGAGTTATTTCAAAAATATGTCGAAGAACTAGCCCTCGAGGATGAAGAAATGATTGAATGATAGATATATGAAGAAATTTACCAAGAAGATCATGATGATGTTTCTCATGTTGAAGATCTGGATGAGACATTTGATGAAGACATCAAGGCCTTGGTTCCTCCTGCGCATCAAGACAAGAACATGATGAGTTGCAACCCTTTTGAATACCTTGATGATACATTTTTTCATGAATTTAGAAGAAAAGAAGTGTTAGAGTATCCCTTGGATGCAATAGGTCTTTTTGAAGAAAAGAAAACAAAGCACTCTGTATTAAGAATCAAGCCTCTTATGATGAAGAGGCGATGGAGGAGCATGTCCATAAAGAGAAAGAAAATATTTGATGAGGTGCAACATGTTGAGAAGCCTCATGAGACATCGTTATCTTTTCTCCCACTTGATGAAGTTGAGGATGTCCAACCTTACTCTCTTCCTACACATGAAGTTGAAGAAGAAACTAGTCTTAATGATGAAGAATCTGAATATCCAATTGAAGTGGCCCTAACCTCTATTTTTCCTACACACAAAGATAAAGATACAATCATTTTTAGTCACACTGATGGTGTTGTAAAATAACCCATGGATATGGTTGATGATCATATTGACACTTTCCTAAAGACTGGGAGACACATATGGTATTTTGTTCGTTTCACTTTTGATAGAGACCCCATCTATGACATTGAGGGTAGCTCTCAAGAAAAACGAGTTGATTTGTCATCTGAAGACTGGTATTCATGCGTATATGATTCATATGTTTGGCAACCTCGTGATGATATGGTTACATATTTTTTCCATCCATTCGAGGATGACCTGTCGCAATATTTTTAGTGTGATTTTTAGTTATCCCTTGGGAGTTGTGATGCAAATCATTTTGGGGATGCATACTTTATCTATGAGGACTTTCAACCACCTTCATCCTCAATTTTATATGAACACCAAGATGTGTCCATCCCAGAGGAATCAAAGGCTCTCTCTACCAAGCAAAAGTATTTTCATCTGGGGGACTTTTACAAGTATTCGTAGATAAAGAGGAAACATTTTTCTTTCTCTAGACCTGAGTCTGTCCCTTACCTCATTTCGTATTCTCAGGGAAATCATGGGGTATTCTTGGGATCTCTCATGTCTTCAAAGTCTTCAGGAAGAAATGATCATATTAATGGGGATGAATATGACCAATCATCTACTTATGGTATCACTCTTCAGAGATGGATTTATAGATCTTGTGGCTATCCTTTCAGGTAGGATTTATGGGATGATCAGAATTGCAGTTGCTCTTTTCAACAAGATTTCCTCCCTCCCACCCATCTCTGTGAACTTCATTTCATTTCATGATTATATGTATATTTATGCTCATGATTATTATGTTCTCAACTTATGTTTTTTTTATTGCATGATTAAGCACACGGGGATATACCTTGATCAAATGATAAACATATGGTTGCACTGGTTATATGAATTCACCTAACTTCGACCATCACCTCATCGCCAGGGCCCAAAGGCCCTAGGTAAGTAGGTAGGTCATCTTGATTTCCTGTATTTCCATATTTATTTCTCATGGTAGTTTAGTTGCATTTCATTTTTTTTTACTTTCATTTTTCTCTACTTTCCTTATTGATTTACGTTCTTTCCTTTTCATCATATATATGAAAAAATGAAAATAAAATAAAATTCTAGGTTAGTTTTCATTTTTGGTTTTTGATTATATGGACAAAATATGAGTGAGCCATCCTACACTTAATGAGTTTGTTGTTTCAGTGTGTGTAGGCACAGGTTCACCAGGAGATGTTGCGGTTCTCATGCACTATATGGTGAGTACATGTCCCCAAGTAGGATCCATATGTTATCCCTAACTCTTAGGGATAACTATGGAGATGATGTCTCAAGATCCTCAGGTTGCATACATGGAGTATCGAGAGACAACTTACCAATAGTGTCCACTTGCACATATAGAGACCCTCTTAACCACTACATTTCCAAGATCATTGTGATGGTATCCACCACATCAGCTGGATTCCGGAATACATTGGGTCTTTTTCCATGAGTTACAAGCCAGGTATTATGGTGAGTGTCATTTCAATATTTGATGCATTTAAGTTTTCTGCATCTATGACTACTTTTTATTATGTAATGTTTTCTTGGAAATTATCCTATTTTCCCTATTTTACTTTGGTGGTTTATGTTGCACCCTAGTAAGTGGGTCACCCTTGAGGATAGGTTTGATACTGGAAGGCCCTCTTTATGATTTATCATGTCATTCCTTAAAAATACTTGTCACTTTCCACACTTCATCCCCTCATCTCCTTACCTTTTGGAATTTTCGGGTGTACTGACCTAAGAAGGGGTTGTCCCTCATTTCATGGGAAGAAGGGATTGAAGGCCTAGAGGCTTGTAGCTAGAAAACGTTGAAAGAAAATCATTAACATTCTATATGCTCGCCCAGGGATCCCAAGGACAATAAAATGTCTCTCATAAGAAACTGATGGGACTCATGAAAAATAACTAATACAAATCCCAACCAAGGAGGAGCATGTGTGGGTACTATTTTTAATTCTTAGGTAGAATTCTTGACTTGTTGGAAAATGACCTAGCACCTTGGAAGAAGGCCTTTGGAGGCCCAACATGTCATCCCCAACATCAACGACTTGCCAAATATGCCAAAATATTTCCCTAGAGGGGTGACGTCATGTTTTTTCTAGGGTTTCTAATGTGAAAAATCAAATTTTAAATTGTAAAGGGGAAAAGTAAGGTTGTTGACCCCTTGCTTTGTGGTTTACCCTAAACTAAGTGGAAAAACTCTTATTAGAGGTTTTTGTATAAATAGAGATCATTTCTATCTCATTTTAACATAGCTCTCCCATGTGGAGAAGGACACTTGGCTGAATTTTTTGCCCTACTTGGGAAAATTCATTGTCTCTCTCTATTGTGATATGGTTTATCTCGTCTTATGGAAGGAAGGGGTGTGCTATATCTTGGATTTTCTCTCTCTTTCCTTGGTGATGAAAATTCTTGGTAACTAGGGTTTGTCTTGGCATTTTTTGGAATTTGTAAGGAAAAACTACATTTGTTAGGTTTATTTCTTGTTCCATGGTTGTTATTGGCTAGATCCTTGGAGGAGTATAAGGGAATACACCCTCCACCAAGTTTTATCATTTTTTTGTTGTTGAAAGGACTATTTCAAAGGTTGCTAGGAGGAGTGAAAGGGCTTACAACCTCCTAGATCTTACCTTGTTAGGGTTACTTGCTCAAGAGAGTAAAAGGGTTTACACCCCTTGAGAAGTAGTAGGCTAACCTAGTACAAGAAGACTCCATAACCCATTTGGCAAGGAACTAATAATTTATTTCATTGGAGAAATAAAATGTTTCCATTGAAATACGTAATTTTACGAGATATTGAATTTGTTCAAAGTGCAATCAATTCTTTCCCTTAATCGCTTTCTTGAGCCACTAGGGAATTTTTATTGGATGTGGATATCTTGTTGTTGTTACAAACTTATGCTACAACCATTAGGGATGCTTCAAACTCTCTTTTTCAATTTTAATTTCTCACTCGTTTACCATTGGAAATAGTTGGAAAGTTGCTTTTGTTAATCTAATTGATGTTGGCTATTGTTGGGAAACAATTTGGCTAATTCCTTGGGGTAAAAGTTGTTGTTGTAGAAAATATTTTCTATAGCCATTTGGATGCTCTGAAAAATATTTGAAAACATATTTTTGTAGCCCTAATTCACCATCCAATCTTGTGCTAAAGTATTGGGAATTAGTCTACATGTTTAGTGCTTCATTGCCCAATAAATACTTCATGCTTCTGATGGTTATTTCTACAGTAAGAAATTTTGATTATATATATATATATATATATATATATATTTGTTTACTTATGTAAATCAGAATAACAATTTTGACTTGCTTATCACATTAATCTTAAGGCTTGTATCACTCTTATTTGTCTTGTTTCGAGCAGGTCTAACACCCTGGTGCAGGTACTCAAGTATTTGGAAACAATTTCCTTTCAACAAGACTCGTTTTCAAGCCCTCATACTTCTTCCATCATTGACCTAAGGGGTTCCTCTCATTATCTCTCCATATTTTGTCTCAATCCCCCTAGGGTCACCTAGGACTCCCCCTTGTGTTGGATTCTTCCTTCAAAAAAGAAAGGGAGGGTTTATCTGAAGTGAAAGTGGGTAAAATATCCCACCATTATCGCCATACATTGCATTGGGTCGGGTTTTTCCCCACCTACAGTTTGTGCGATAAAAAATTCGAAACACTTAGACAAATTGATCGGTGCCCAACCATCGTCCCATCAGCCATTGGTGATTCCCATTGGTGATTGAAAATACTTCATTGGATTTGGCCAATTCCCGATCATCGGCCATCGACAGTTAGAGATATCTCCTGGCCAAACCAAACTCTTCGCCATTTTGGTCGACTAGACCATCGATCGTTGGTGATTTCTCTTGGTGACCAAACCAAACTCTTTTCCAATTCAGCCGACTCAACCATTGATCATCGGTCATTTATCTTGGAAATATTCAACACTTGAGTTTTTTTTTACATTTCTATGATTGATATCGACCTTCGATCTAATCCATTTCAAAAACCCATGAAATTAATCCTAGTCGTTGATTCGCTCAACCTTCAAAATGGTTGAAACGTTACAAATTTTTAAATTTATTAAAGAGAATCTGGGTCATTGATCTCGAGATCAAACACAATCTCGACCATCGATTCTCCAAACTTCCTGCAACTCTACAACATCCATTAAAACTTGAAATTCGACCACTCCAAGTTGAATTAATCTCCGCAACTTTGTAGATTGACTTAATTAAACCTCTTAAACAAATCTAAGTCAATTAAACTTGAATCTTTCTCATTTGGAGATTTCTCTCTGATTCTTCTCTATTTTCCCCCCAAATTTGCATAGATAAATCTGTAATGGAAAATTTGACCAATTCCCAGCCATCATTGACCATGCAATCTTGGTGTTTAACATGAGGATCTGATACGATAATTTAATGTCCCTCATCCCAACCGAGGGACATTACAGTGCAAAATACTCATAAAAACAAAATTTTAACTGCTAATGAAATTTTTGTAGCTTTCAACTACAAATTACAACTAGAAATAACTATTGTATATTACCATTTATTTAATGCATTTACAGCCATCTAAATAGACATGAATGCATCTTAATAATTCAACAAAGTAGCATATAAAAAAATCTAAAATACACAGATTCCATGGACAACAATAACACATTTAAAATATCACAGCAACAAGATAAAACACATATCTTTTAAATATGTTGTGCAACTAGCTGCTTGGGACGAACATTCCAGCTAACCATAGAATAATTTCTCCAAATCTCAACATCCAGTCACGCCTGACCTAAGGCTAGTAATCCACAAAAGAGGGTGGTCTCTCACATTCCACTCATAGCTCATAAAATTCACAACCCACTGGTATCTTCCTTCATCTATCTCAATTTTCCAGCAGATCTCTTCCTCTTGACCTACCCAAACCAAGGAATGTACCCCTTCACTAATATCAATCCCTCAGGTGTGCCTTTCATTTATCATGGTCTCTCTGGCATAGGTAACCAGGAATATCTCAAATGGGAACTCAATTTAACTTGATGCAAGGAAAAACTACCAGCAACCAACAACAAACACTTGTTGTTTTAGTGAACTCACTCAGGAGTGTTAGGAAATGAGACATACTTCCACACCAAACCTAGAAGAAGAGAAGAAGAATTTAATCAAGAATGTAAATGACAAAGCAATCACACAGTACACAGAGATTTTACCCTGAAAACCCAAACCAGGAAAACCAACATTCCTTGAGCATTATGCTCTTTTTTTGTCTTATTCAATCTGAATAAAAGGTAACATGTCTAAACTTGGTCCACATATAAGACACAATTGACATCATACCCTCTTTCCTATGCAAGATAAACAATTTAGTCAATCCATCTTACATCTTCATGCCCAACAACCTACATCTAAATATTTCTCTAAAGATTGGTTATCTTATGATTCATTGATTAGCCTTTACAACCTTACAACATCCCTCTTTATATACTTTACAACAAGAAAAATACTAAAGACATGGAACCCAAAAAATGGTTACAGATTCATGCAGATCATTGGATACAAATCCCAAGAATCTCGGGATTCTATTATAGTTGAATCCAAGTCAGATTACTAGTCAACCTTCATTTAGTCTTCAGTTGGTTGCCACATGCCTGCCTATCGACCTCTTGTTGGTTGACCTTTTCAACTTGTTTTCGATTACTTTACCATGTCTAACCTCCTTGACCTTCAACTTCGACTTTACCCGATCGACTAACCTCAACCTTTGAATTACTATCGATCTACCTCAACCCTTGACCTATTGTCAATCCACCTCGACTTCGACCTTTAGTTGATCCACCTTGACTAGACTTTTACTGCAAAGAATATAACAACCCAAAATTCTCCACTTGTTATCTTCTTTGCTGAAACCAGGAGATTCTTGAACTTTTGTTCAAAGACCCAGGGAAACAATTCCCATTGCCTCTCTACACCAAGAGTACTTCACAACACTCACAGACTTTGTTAACAAGTCTGCTATGTTTTCCAACGTGCCTACTTTCTCTAGCAACACCTTGTTACTTTCCACCATATTTCTTATGAAATGGTATTGTACATAAATGTGGTTAGTCTTTGAATGATAAGTAGGTTTATTTTCAAGAAATATTTCGCTTTGATTGTCACAACTTATCTTCATATCTCTCTTCTCAAACCTGATTATTGAACACATCATTTCCAACCATACTACTTATTTTCTTTCGTGATTCGTTGCCATGTATTCAAATTTTATTGTTGACAAGGCTATGACCGCATGTCACTTACTCATCCAAATTATTGCTCAATTGAACATCTCGAAGACATATCCATTGGTCGAACTCCATCGATCCAAATATCCAGCCCAATTGGCGTCGACAAAGCCATGTACATTTAATTTACCACTATCACCTCTAGGTTTTCCTTGGTAGAATATAGCATAGTCCTTCGTACCAGAAAAATACATGAATACTCTCTTGACAGTTGTCTAGTTCTCCTTCCCCGGTGATGACATGTACCTGCTCAACATTCCCATTGCATGGGAAATTTTTGGTCGAGTGCATACCATCGCATACATTAGACTACCAAAAAATTGGCATAGGTAACACATGCCATTTCCTCTATTTATTCATGTGTCTTTGGACAATATTCATTAGTTAGCCTTGCTACCATAGCAATTGGCACCTTCATGGGTTTGCAATCCTACATGTTGAAACGTTTTAGAATTGTTTCAATATGCTTTGTCTGATTCAACTAGATATTTCTAGCGGCTCGATCTCTCTTAATCTTCATTCCCAGAATGAATTTATCTACATCGATATCCTTCATGTCGAACTTGGAGGATATATTCTTCCTCACCTCCTTTATTGTGTCCATGTTGTTTCCAATTAGCAACATGCCATCGACATACAAAGTTGCATATATGAAATGCCTACCTTCTTCCTTGGAATATATGCAGTGATCAACTTTGCTTCTCACAAATCCCAAACTAAGGATGTATGTGTCAAAATTATGGCACCACATCCTTGGTGATTTATTTATCCCATAAAGGGATATTTTAAGTTTACACACCAAATATTTCTTTCCCTCTACTACAAATCCTTTAGGTTATTTCTTGTAGATTTCCTCTTCCAGGTCCCCATGTAGGAACATTGTCTTCACATCCATCTATTCTATTTCTAGATAAAATTTTGCAGCTAGAGACATCGGTAATCTAATGGCAGTTAATTTTGCAACAGGGTAAAAAATCTCACCGAAGTTGACTCCCTTGAATTGGGAATATCCTTTCACTACTAGTCGAGCTTTGAACTTCTCGACTTGTCCTGCGACATTCATCTTGTTCTTGAATACCCATTTTCTACCAAAGGAATTTCTTCCACTAAGAAACTTGACTAAATCCCATGTCTCACTCTTGTGCAAGGATTCCATCTCTTTGACCATGGAATCCTTCTAGAGTTTACCCTCTGCCGATTTGAATGCCTCACCAACCGAATTGGGCTCATCATTGATGGAAGTTAACATGAATGTGGAACAGAAGTCGGGAAAAATATACCTTTTGACTGATTTTCTTACTCTTTCTGACCTCCTTACTACCAGAGTTTTTTTTTCCACATCTTCCTCTGATTCAATTGACTCATATGAATCATCTTCTTCATTCCTCAGCTCAAACCACACCATCTCAAGATTATTCTCGGTCTGACCAATTTCCTTAGGTTCAAACTTACCTCCAAATTCTCTCAAGACCACATCTTGACTGTACATTATTTTCCTTGATGCAGGACCCCATAGCTTATATCCTTTCATTCCTTCTTTGTATCCAATGAAAATACATTTTACTTCCTTCTTGTCCATATTGCTCCTCTTTTCCTTGGGAACATGCACAAATGCATCATAGCCAAATACTTTGAGATGTGAAACCAAAGGCTTCTTACTTGACCATACCTCATTTGGAGTCATGTAGACTAGCACCAACGAAGGAGACATATTCACCAAATATCTTGCAGTGTCGATTCCCTCCACCCATAATTCTTGTGCGATCTCAACACCACTGATCATGCTCCTTTCCTTGTCCATGAATGTTCTATTCATTCTCTTGGAAAATCCATTTTGTTGTGGGTTATATGGTGTGGTATTTTGGCGTGTTATTCCACACTGCTTACAAAACTTATCTAATTATTTTCCACAGAGTTCACCACCATTGTCAGTTCTCAGCGCCTTAATCTTCTTATCTGTTTGGTTTTCTACAGGAGCTTTAAACTCTTTAAATTTCTTGAAAACCTATGATTTCTTCCTCAAGAAATATATCCATGTCTTCCTAGAAAAATCATCTATGAAGGATACATAATATAGGGATCCACCAATTTAAGGCACTATAATCGGGCCAAACACATCATTATGAACCAATTCTAGAATCCCATTTTCCCTTATCTCTCTATATCATAACCTCACCCAACTTTTTTTTCCAAATATGCAATGTTCACAAAAGTCAACTTCTAAACCACATTCAGGAAAAACTTCGACCATAACTTTGTTGTGCATAGATCTAAGTAATTTTTCTCTAATGTGTCTCGTTCGTTCCATAGCATGGTTGGGTTGACTTTATCATGTCTTGTTGAGTCGTTTTATACCGACTCAACCCAAGTAGGGCCGAGTTGAGTTGAAGTAGATTCAACTTCAGGAGAAATGATGTTGTTGCATCCAGTTGAGTCAACATTCCCTAACATCTTTTATAGGGTTCCAATCCTAACTATTTTCATTAATACCATCGTACCTTTGACCATATTGCATGAATCCTTCTAAAACAGAGTGTTTGGTCCATCATCACTCATCTTACTGACAGATATCAGGTTTCTTTTGAAACCTGGAATGTGTAGCACACATGGAAGGGTTCTTTTCCACCCACCCTACAGTATCAGTTGAAATCTTCCTCACCCGACAATTTTAGTTGTCATGTCATCCCCCAAGAACACATCACCTCCATAATATCATTCATACTTGCAGAACCATTCTCTATGTGGTGTCATATGATAGGATTGTCCTGAGTCGATCAACCAAATACTTTGATCCGACTATGTACAGGTCAATGCTAGGTAGACATCACCTACCTTATCTGGGGTCATATTTCTCTCAGTCGAATACTTCTCATTGGATCCTGTACTGACTTCTATTCCCTCGACTTATAGTCATTTTTGTAATGCCCATGTTTACCGCATTTCCAACATCTTATTTTCGACTGAACCGGGGATTTAGATCTACCCTTCGACTTAGATTTTCTACTAGAGAATTTTCCTTTATCTATTTCAATCAGTCGACCTCTCACCACTAAAGCATATTTGCTTGATCCTTCCATGTTCTTTCTTCTCATTTCTTCTAATAATAGAGAAACAACCACATATTCTAGCGCTAGTGTGGTTGTATTACTCCCTATAGCCATGACTAAGCTATCCCATGAGCCTGGAAAACTACATAATAGGATTATACACTTCTCCTCCATTGTGATTTTAATATATGTAGACGATAACTTGCTTAAAATGGTATTAAACACATTTAAATGCTCAGTCACCAAAATCCCATCACTCATTCTCAGAAGATACAATTTATTTCTGAGAAACAACTTATTTACTAGATATTTTGACTGGTATAAGCTTCCCATCTTGTCCCATAGTTTCTTGGTCGAATATTCACCTAAGACATTCAACAATACCTAATGTACAAGAAAAATATGAATCATACTTCTTACTCTTCTTTTGAGTTTCTCCCATTCTTCTGTCGACATGCTTGTCGGCTGGGTACCTACAGACTGTTGTCCATTGTTCTCGATCTATAAGAAGATCTTCCATTTTAAGCTTCCAAATCTCAAAATTATTGCCATTGAATTTTTCTATCTCTATTCTCGAACTGCTCACCATTATTTAACTTGATTTTTAACACAATTTATGACTTACAAATTTTACTGTACATAGGGTTTTGTTCTCATATTCAAGATTGGTAAATCAAGATCTGATACACATGTCAAACATTAACATAGATATGATACCACTTGTCAGGAAATGAGACACACTTCCACACCAAACCTAGTATAAGAGAATAATAATTTAATCAAGAACGTAAATGACAAAGCAATCACACAGTACACATAGATTTTACCTTGGAAACCCAAACCGAGAAAATCAACATTCCTTGAGTGTTCTTCTCTCTTGTTGTCTTATTCAATATGAATAAAAGGTTACATGTCTAACCTTGGTCCACACCAATGCAAAATCGACATCATACCCTCTTTCTTGTGCAAGAACAACCCTATAGCCAATCTGGCTTACATCTGCATGACGAACAACCTACATCTAAAGATTTCTCTAAAGATTGGCTATCTTATGATTCATTGATTAGCCTTTGCAACCTTACAACACGCCTCTTTATAGGATTTACAATAGGGGAAACCCTAAATACATGGCACCCAAAAAATGGTTATAGATCCATGCAGATCATTGGCTACAAATACCATGAATCTCAGCATTTTGTTATAGTCAACTCCAAGTTGGATTACTAGTTGAATACCAATTTGCCTTCATTCTGTCTTCAATCAGTCACCACATGCCCAACTGTCAACCTCTCATTGGTTGATCTCTTTGAATTTTTGTCAATTCCTTTACCATTTCGAACCACCTTGACCTTAGACTTTTACTTTACCTGGTCGAATAATGTCAACCTTCGACTTGCTATTGATCTACCTTGACCCTTAACCTTTTGTCAATCCACCTCAACTTCTACCTTCAATCAATCTGCCTCATCTAGACTTTCATTGCAAAGAATAAAACAACCCAACAAGGAGTTCACTCTTCATGCCTGACAACCTAGTTCATGAGTCTTTAGCTACAATTCACGCCAAATATTCTCCATCATGCTCTAGAATTTTCCCTCCATGGATGCACTAACTCCAAGCTCTCTTTCTTGCTCTATACTTGTTGCTCATGCACAAAAACTTGACTGTCTAAAACTTTTTTCCCCAAACCATACGAATTTCCTCTCTTTGGCTTGCTTGCTTGACTCACGCACTTCCAAAAGTTGATTGTAATCAACCCCCATGTGCCCAAGAACTATGGGATGTGACTACTCACACCCACCCTCTTACATGTATTCAATGATTGGCTTTGGGAACACTCAACAAAATTTTAGAAGGTTCATATAAAAATAGAAAATTTAGGGAAAATGGGTTGAATTTAATTTACATGGATAATTCCCCCTTGGAACCCCTCTTAGGATTTATCCTAGACACTCCCCTCTCTCGTGGATTAATTCATCCCCCATCTATGTCCATGTACCCTAGTTAGCATTTGGCATCACATTTTGTTATTAAAACATAGAAATACAATTCACATATTATATCGTTGTGGCCATAGCCACACATTATATCTACATAAGCATTAATTAAAATGGGGATGATAGTGGGGATGTTACAACAGAGGTGGTAAATAGAAGTTTAGGAAATATTTTAAGATGTCTAGTAGGTGAACATCCCAATAAGTGGGATTAGGTACTTGCACAGGTAGAGTTTGCATCTAATGATCCACCCAATAGAACCACAAGATTAAGTCCATGTCAAATTTTGTATGGAATGAATCCAAGAGGAATTTATGAATTAATAAATTTGGGCAAACAAGAAATGAGAAGTGTTGATGGTGAATATTTTCCAGTAAGTATGAAAAAATTGCATGAAAGAGTCAAGTAGTCACTACGGGATAGTAGAAACAAGTACAAATAGAGGGAATGCATGAAGAAAAGACATCTGGATTTTGAAGTTAGAGATTTGGTTATGGAACACCTAAAAAAAGAAAGGTTTCCTGGAGGGGAATACAACAAACTAAAACTTAAAAAGATTTGACCATGCAAAGTTTTGAGAATTTTTTTCTCAAATTCTTATGAAATAGAACGTCCAAGTAACATTGGAATTTCTCCAATTTTTAATGTATCATATTTGTACCCCTTTAAGGAAGCAACATATAGTTTAACAAATGCACATGTTAATGACAAAACAGGGACCATTGAATGGGAGAAAAAACCACCTACATCATATTAGAAGCAGAATGAATCAGCTTTGGACAAAAAGGTAGTAAAGAAGGAAAGGGGTGAAGAGTACTTTAATTACTTAGTCAAATGGAAATGAAATCCACTTGAATATCCCATGTGGATGACAACAATAAAAATTTCCAGGTATGGCACAAGTATTGAATAATTCCTGGAACAAAGCCCAAGAACATGTATTTTTCTTCCCCGGGACTCTGATGTAAGAGCATATTCGAAAGTTAAGATAGTATTTGATCTCTAGAAGGTCTTAATAATTTTGTGAGAGGAAATTGGGTTCCTCATTGTTGTAGAAGCTTGTAATTGTTTTATTTTCCTAAGTTGTGATAGTTCTAGAATGTCTCTAAGAGTGTTCAAGAAGAAGTAGTTTTCCATGTAATGTAACATCTATGTCTAATTTAGGTAGGAAGTTGAGAGAGTTAGATAATATAGGATGTGTGTTTGGATTTAGTCCTATTCATGGAGACAATCCATTTTACTGTTCAATAGATTAGGGATTTTGTCTGGATTGAGAGATACGATCCAATATTCTATGATTATAATCAATATTTTCTTGGTTTGTATAAATAAATCTCCTATGCATGGAAACATAGAGAGAGTGGGAGGGAATGTGTGGTTCTGAGTGTGTATAGGTTCGAGAGACAAAAAAAAATGAACAAAGAATATAATTGCTTTATTTTTAATATTTCTTTTCAGATCTAATAAAAATTTATGAACTTGTGAGCTTTGTGTGTGTGTGATTGATTTATGTGGATAATATATTATTGTGTTGAATGATCTACCTTATCAAGATTTCTTTTGTTGTAGAGTTAATAAGTAATTGTTCCAACATGAGAGGTTCCAACCTAGAATAATTCAAAGTCAATTCAATGGAAATAAAATTACAAGGTAGACAGTGGTGATCTAATCGATGTGATCAATATCAACGATGGATATCAATTCTAAGATCAAATTTTCATAGAGACAAGGTTCCATATCGACCTCATTTTTTGGAGGAAGTCTTGATATTTGGTTAATAGTCAATATTTTGACATTTTGATACCTCGGTATCAAGGTTCCACAAGAAAGGTTCCAGATCGGACCTCGAACATATCTATAAAGTTTAATTGTATCAAAATCATGATATCATGATATCCAATACACGCTATCTGATACTCAGTGTCGATGGCAAAATATGACGATGGGTCTAGTGGTCCCATATAATTGTTTCCTAGTGGTCGAGTTAACACTTTAGTGTAGATGAGAAAAAACTTGGTATCCCAGTGCTCTGATGGGTCCACTGCCCGGTTGACAGAACAGTCAATGGACGAGATGTTTTCACAAAACTTGAAGGGAAAACCTGTAACTTGTGATTTTTAGAATTAAAGTGGATTTTAGAGGATTTAATTTTATTTTATGAGAGAAGATAATCTGTATTGGCCTCACTATGGAAAATGGACTCAACCATATTGAAATGGTATAAAAGAGGCCTAATAGAAGGAGAATGTTACAAGCACTATTTCTATATTAGATTTACCCTCTAGCCTAAGTCGTTAGAGACATCACATCCTTGTGGTTTTTATGACCCCCATCTTCCAAGAAATCCCTATTTACTAAATTTTCCATCTTCCATTCTTGTTTTTGAGGCATAATATCCCTATATCTTCCTCATACTTGCATGGAGAAGAGTGAAGTAGTTGAAGCATTCATGAGTGGCCTAGGGACGAAGGAACCCAGATGGAAGTTACAGACAATGTCGGTAGAAAGGTTAGGTATACATTTCATATACCACTATTGATTTCAATAAAATGAATATCTCTCTTCTTTCCCTCCCCTAAATATTGAGTTATTTTTGTCAATTTGATCTCTTTTCAGTATTTAGTTGTGGTTCTAAGTTAGATAAGTTATTTCACATTTCTTTTTTATTTTTCCAATACTTTGAGGAATGATTTTATTTGTTGTGTGGAGGTATGCAATATTGGACTAGATCAAGGAGGATTGGAGTAAGGACAACTTGTGAATCTTGTCTCCAACTAGCTATCAAAACCAAGTGAATCCCTCATAACTAACTAGTATTTATTCTAAATTTTTTGTAGGCTACTCTAGGCAAGGATTTGCATTGTTCTTTGAATGTATACTCTATTAATGGCTAGCCTTGGCCATAGGATAGTTTTCATCTACAAAAATATTTCTATTATCAAATTTCTTCCATAATTCTTCAATATGTAGCATGAAATCTAGAGTTAAACACACCCCTCGATCTTAAGGAAAAAAAAAGAAACCATATGAGAGAGGAAGAGAGGAAGAAAGAGAAAGAGATAATTCCACTTGGTTAATTGATTATGTGACCTAGGGCCATATGTTAATTAAGGTCATTTAATTAGGTTTCAACAATGAATAGGAATGACAAGAAAATTCACAAAGGAAAGAAAACTAACTAGATTAATTCATGTATCTCATTTGGTGAGCTAGTTAATGTTGGGAGATCAAGCATTGATGACTCATCACACATCTCCTAGGTTCAATCGGTCAAGAGTTTGACACTCATATAGATACATTCGGTCAGGCAATCGACCATCACAACATACCAATCGGTGAGGTAGTCAACATGCCTATTGGTCGGATAGTGAACCAACATTCAAAGATAGTCGGATGGTGGATCAAGCATCCCAGCAATCGACTATGAGTTGGATGGATAGTCGGTCGGGTCAATTCCTATTGATCCAACTTGACATAGTGGATTTTATGGAGTCAAATCTAACCATTGACAATTATATGTGGACAAGATCTTTCGGATTCTATGAGAGTCGGTTAGATCTTGACAATAAAAGAGGACCCTTTTGTTTATTATCAACACGACGAATGTGAATTGAGATTGCACGATAGATCATACAGATCAATATGTGAAATATGCACTGTGATGTTCTGATCACAATGCGTTGTTCTTAAGTATTGTAATGGTGTCTTTAGACACCACCTCTATTCTTCAAAAATTTTCCCTTCTTTGATTATCTGCAGTACTGTGTTCATTTTTCATGTCATGTTCCACCTTATTCCCCAAAATTGTATCTGAATGATGGTATGGGAAGAATCCTTCTGTTGGCCACCTTTGTGTGTTTGGATGTGTTCCCTGGGACCACATTTCTAATGATTTTCGGAAGAATTTGGATTCCAAAAGTCACACTTTCATCATGATGGGATACTCTAAAGAGTCAAAATCCTATCGACTATTTGATCACGTCAAATGGAAAAATATTGTCCGATGTGATGTTTAGTTTGATTAGAAGTATTTCAGAGTCAATTTATTGAATTCCTCCACTGGATTTCTAAAATATGATCCTTTTTATGTTGTCTTGGACACTAGTTTTCCTGCTATCCTCTTCAATCCTTCAACTGGTTCGTCGAACTTTCTTCCTATTTCGACTCGACCGTCACCCTATGAGTTGACTAGTCCAACATTTTGTATTTCGACTAGCCTGTCGGTTGAAGAAACTCCAACTTCTTATCGACCTAATGAAGTGAACCATGTCTCACTTGTTTCTTTTCTACCCCAATGGGTTGTCAAGACAATTTAAGCCGATGGAGATGATGTCAGAGATTCCTCTTGTGGATGACATACTTGAAGTCAAAAGAAACATGCCAACATTTCCTTGATGACTCTTGTCCTTGAAACCTCCGACCATGTCACCTACTCAGATGTCGAAGGCCAACCTAAATGGCAATAGGAAATGAAGACTAATATTTATTCTTTGTCGAAGAATCAAACCTCGGACTTGGCTCCCCAACCGCATGGAAATAACATTGTGAAGTGTCGATAGGTATACAATATCAAATTTACCTATGAAGGTATTTTTGAGTGTCATAAATCATGCATCATCACAAAGGGATTTTCTCAACAAGAAGGAATCAACTACACTAAAAACTTTTCCCTGATTGCAAATATGAACTATGTTCGACTGATTCTTTCCCTTGTTTCTCTCTTTGGATGGAAGATACATCAAATGGATGTGAAGAGTACCTTCCTTCACATAGACCAATTTGAATAAATTTACATGGAATAACCACTCATTTTTTAGACAAATTCCAATTTAGTATGTCGAATCAAGAAGTCTCTTTATGGTTTGAAGCAAACTCCCTGATCTTGGTATGCTAGGATCGACAATTTCTTTCTTCAACTTGGTCTCAAACAGTGTGAATATGATAATAGCATGTATGTTCTCCACTCCAATGAAGACACTCTGATTATTTTTGTATATGTTGATGACTTGATCATTACCGACAATAATAATTCTTTCATCTTTAGATTGAAGAAACAACTTGCTAACTCCTTTGATATGATATATCTTGACACTCAACAATATTTTTTGGGGCTTCAAGTATTACCACTATGTGATGGTTTTTTCATTTCTCAATCTCAATAAGTAATGGATTTGTTGACATGTTTTAATGTGGTAGATTGCAAACCTTGTGCCACTCCTTTTTAGTCTTGAGTTAAGCTTACTAAAACTTTTCAAACATATTCTTTCGATGCTACACTTTATCGACAATTGGTAGACATCCTTATTTATATTACTCATAGTCAACCTAATATACCCTTTGTTGTTAGTGTGTTTTCTTGGTTCATGAAATATCCAAAGAAATCCACCTAAAGGCAGTTAAACAAATTGTTCGTTATCTAAAGGGTACCACTCATTTTGGTATCAAATATAGTCATAGTTTAGATTTACTTGTTAGCTTCACCGACTCTGATTGGGATGGTGATGGTGATGATCAAAAGTCCACTTATAGGTATTTGTTTCTCTATAGAACTCGACCTTTAGTGTGGTCATGCAAGAAACAAAAGGTAGTCTCCTTTTTTACTATAGAGGTAGAATATCATGGCATCGTTTAAGCAAGTATGGAGGTGGTCTCGATTCTCCAAATTTTCGGTGAACTTGGCGTTCCCTTTCAGACCTCAACTACCATATAATGTGATAATATGAAATGAACCTTGTCGTTAGGACAACAAGCCTCGGATAACAAGTACAATTTTTTCTTTTTCTTTTTCTTTTATGTAGGAAGGTAATAACAACAATACACTCAAATATCAAAACATGATGATGAACACAACGCACGCAATTCATGCAACATACAAACATAATTACCTATCACACTAGTACATCATGCAGCTGGAAGCAACGTACGACAAATCATACAAAGAATAAAAATGACTAACCACCTATCCTACCCTGCAAGGTTAGGACCTCCAAGACACATAAGAAATGCTCAAGCTCAGGTTCCCATCGATTTTGACAATTTAAAGTCTCAAGTCTATAAAATTTTCTAAGGAACAAGGAAGTGTCTACATCCCTCCCAACACAAGAAATACCACGCCTACTAAGCTAAAAGGAAACATCAATCAATCCAACACAACAACTTCAACGACAAGTAGCTAGAACCCTCCCGACGAGCGAGAGACAACAATTAAAATTTACCATACAAGTACAAAACCTCAATTAAAATAAAAAAATCATCCACATCGGGAGGCACATTACCCTAATTCAGGTTTCATATGCGCTTATCGATCAACGTGCGCAATGATCCAATCATAAGGTATCACATCGCCACATTGTGACAAGTGCGCTAGGGACCCAAGCGCAACAAAATAATTATAAACCTTTAACCAAACACAAAATACAACGTGCCTAAAATCCAACTTGCACTGTCATACATTTATATGACATCGTTATATGAAGGTGCTCTAAATAATAAAGAAAAAATGGATACAGGGTGACAATATTTGATACATTTAAATTGGCGCAACAACTAGATGCAATTCATTAGAAAATTATCATGATAAGGACTAATTCACAACATTCACAGCATAATTAACTGTTGGAGTTACTTCACACACACCTAGGATTTATTTTTCCTAAGGTTATTCCTTGTTTATTATTCATAATTAGTCATTATCCAATCTCATATATTTTAGGGGAGAATATTCCACCTGGAGAATATTCTCTTTCAGTTGACACTTCAGTTTGACTAGTTGAGTTGAGTTTAGATGTTTCATTGGTTTTCTCACCATGAAACATTGGGATCATAACCAACTCACTACTCCTTGTTCATTCAGTTAACTGAAGACTAGTTGACTAGTTAACTCAGCTAGGTGGCAGTTCACTCACGTAATTGCCTGAGAGACTACACTAGGTGGTAGTTCACTCCTGTAACTACTAGTGTGTGTCCAGATCACTCTAGACCACCACTATGGCTCATTAGTTACTTATGTAGCCTATATCTATTGTAAATTATTTACTCTTTGAGTGTGGAATACGGTTAATGAGAATTCTTCCATTCTTTCTATCTTGCTTCTTCTCTCTTAATTTATCTCTGCAAATGTGTGTAGTATTTTCTAGCTAGATCTATTTTTTGTAGGTTTAACACATTTACATGGTATCAGAGACGACAGAGTGCTAAGAAAAATCTACACCAAATCATTTTTTGCAGGTACAAAATATTGAAGACAACAAAAGATGGATTATTCACCAAAAATACTTCTCACGCCTCATAACTATTTGGAATGGAAGCCAAAAATTTTGCTTCTGCTAATATGCAGAGGCTTATACCAAATAACCATGGAAATGGGAGTAGAGCCTAATAATGTCGATGATAAAAATGACCTTCTCAATGGACAAGATATGGTCATAGGAAGTATCAGCATGTTTGTTTCTTCGGAACTTTTCCATCAAGTATATGAAGAATCAAAAGGATTAACTCCAAATGAATTATAGACCAGATTGGAGGTTATATTTGGGAATAAAGAATATTGTGAAGATTTCATGCAGGAGTTCGAACAGATAGAGCCAGAAGAGAAGTCATCAGAAGATCAAGCCTCTTATTATGAAGAGTCTTCTAGAAACGTTTTTGCAGAAATTTGTATTCCATTAATTGAAGATGATGTCTACTCCATTTCATATTTGTTTTCAGAAATTCATGTGGAAGATATATGGCATGCATCTCATGAGTCACATGCAGAGACTTTTTCATGCACCATGCATGCATCTTAGGAGTCAAAAAGGGAGCCGCGCACATCAGACGCTATTCTAATATTTTCTGAAAAGAAATTTGCATAAACAAATTGGATATTTGAATTCCTCTCAGGAAAATATCCAATTTCAAAAAAAAAGTCCAAAACGGAGTCTGGGAACTGAAGTTATGATCGTTTCAAAATCAACAAAATTTTAGCGTTTTTTCTGGAAACGACCATACGATTTTCAAAATTTCATCCAAACTTTATTTGGATATTTTTCATTACAAGAAGATAAAGTGGATATGTGTGGAAATATCAATGATTCATCTACTTCATCAGATCCATGCAGATATCTACATTTTCAACAAAATCTTCAAAGAGCACAAACTTGCACAGTTGTGAGGTCTTCTTGGAGTGAAGGACATGGTTGCTTAGCAACTACCTTCTGTTCCTTATCATTTTTTATTTTATGCATTGTAATTTGAGGGGGGGGTTTGTTCCCATGAGGTTTTCCCTCTTTCCTTGTTTAGTTTAGTGTATCTTTTGTATTTGGGTACCTAACATGGCTTCGTAGCCGGGACCCATTCTTTATTTTCACCATAGTGATGTTCAGGGGGGGTGTTGGAGTTACTTCACACACACCTAGGATTTATTTTTCCTAAGGTTATTCCTTGTTTATTAGTCATAATTATTCAT
>SNQJ01S0051854.1:8342-20613 GCA_010110895.2 Picea sitchensis
TTTTGATGATATGTTGTTGATATGTATGCACATCTAACTGATTATAAATGACAGCAATGAGTAATGAGAAAATTTTTAATGTTAACTAAGGATTTTTTGTGTAAGAGAGAAGTTTTGGGAAAAAGATCCCCACACTCATTCACCCCCCACTCTAAGTGTGGTAGGTGTGTCCAAAAAGAACTTGGGAAGATATAGGAAGGCCCACTATTATCCCTTCACTAGGAGGAATAGGACTATTCATAGGAAAACTAATGATGTTATGTGGAAGGGTCACTTAAATATCTATGAATTTCAATGGAACTTCGATAGAGGAAGATTTTTAGATTATCAAATTTATTGAGGAAAGCGCCCCGTTTACTATGCTACTTGGAAAACCTTGGATTGAAATAAATCAAGCCAGGAAGAAGGAGGAAGAAAAGGTTTTAGAATAGCAGAGACAAGAGTTAAAATAATTCATGACCAGAAGGATCGCGCAGTCGATTGAGGAACAGGAGAACAATCAAAGCTATTTGACACTAGAAGCCGAGATGTAAAATATGCAAAAGAATTAGGGGAATCACAAAATATTGGAGTATCTGTATCATATATAGATGAAGTAGTACCCCTCATTCTTGGGAGAGAAACTCAACAGCGCTAATTGACTATGCCCAAGGAAAATAAGAATCAGAACGGGAAAAAAACTACCGAGACAAAGCTCATGGGGAATAAGGATAGGAAGCTAAGTAAAAAGAGAGATAAGATCGATAGGCTGTAGAGGGTTCCAGAGGGAACCTCTCAGAAAGAAACTTTGCAAAATTGGAGCATCGTCTAGATATCAGAATAACGACATGGGTCACTACGCTATGGAAAAGAAATATAGCCATTGGAGGCCTATATATCCATTCAACTTCCACTCCGAACAGATTGAAAAGAATTGATGGCTCATCACCATACCATTAGAACACACCATAACATACATAACAAGAATTAATGAAGCCCCATATCTGTTACAAACGATATGTTACAGAGTTAATTACTTATTCCATCGTGCCATGCATGAAAGACACTTCTGCTAATTGCAAATTTGAGTCCGTGGACTACACGAATTGTGAATAATGATTACTACACTCTTACTCTCTACCCTATTACAGTACCTACGTTACTTTGAGAACCTAAGATATTGATCTTGAGCATATATGTCTGATGAATTTAGCGCAGCTGAAGAATCTGTAAGAGAGGTACTCGCTAGCCTCAAATCCAAAAGAGTCATGTTAGAGAGAGGATTGTCTATAGGTTTACAAGCATCATCGATGAGAGGAGCACAAGCCTCTCCGTCAACTTCTCAAGCAAGAACATCCTGAGCCAGCATAGAAAGAGGAACCAAACATAAAGATGATATGGCCAATGCAAAGTTGGTTCCATCCATTCTACCTACTTACATACCACCTCTGAGCAGTGCGATCAATAGAGACAGTGTGCCTAGAGACTTTGAGTACACTCTAGTCAGTCCGTACCTTCCAAAAGGGGTACACGCAGTCCACTTAGATCAAGAAAAGATTGCAGCATTGAATTTTAGTGAATTCAACCTAGGGGATCGTAAAGTTTATAGCATGCTTGCCCCGTAAAAGTACATAACTAGAACCAAGGGAAAGAATTTGAAGATCGTCCCTCAAAAATGGACGATGAACCTTGTGCAGTACAATCTACACAATGTTATGAAGATATCGCACTTCGGAAGACACCAGGAGGTGAATGTTTGTGTGAAGTTGTTGCTGGCGATTTAACATGGAGGATACTTATGGTTAAGCCATCACATAACAGTTGATCCAACACTGATCAATCAGATCACAGGGCTTAGCATGCAGGGCCCTGATCCCAATGATTACTATCCTAGAAAGGCTGCGGATCACGCTCTTTCTCAGAAGATCAAAGAAGCTTATGGCGATGTTGAGAAAGGCATGTGAGGCTACAAGGTAGCTTCTATTGAAAGTGGCACAGTGCGCCTCACCTGTCAACTGATCGCAGGGAAGTTGGTATGCAAGAATAGACCCACGCAAGTATCCAACTTTGTAGTCGACCTCATATGGAAGTGCATAGAGGGACTATAGATGAACTGGGTGAAGTACCTGGTGAATCAACTACAGATTGATTGTAGAGAATCCCAATATCAGGGGCATGAATTCCATTTTAGATGGCTCATGATACTTATAGCTTTCATTGCATGGGATCTACCGAAAGGTTCAACCTTCCTGGACATCGACCCCTTTGAACCACTGGCTGTGAAGTTCAGTACACTGTGGTACTCGAATGATATGAACAAGTAGTGGAAATCCAATGATCTCTTCCATACTTACTACACCCAGTTGAAGCTCGCCATCTAGTCCAAGCGTCACATGACCCTGAATATTTTACATAGGTTTCAACCTATGATGAAGTTCAGCACGAGCCGCCATTTCATATGTGTTACAACACACGCTAATGACAGAAGAATACCTCAAGGATATCACCAAGGAATGGTCGGTAGACCTCCTTATTTCAGTAGACCCCACAAAAATGTCTGACAACAACAACCCATAAGTTGTGTTGGATACACCTGGGTCCAGTAAGACAAAGAAAACAAAGAAGACAAAGAAGGTTGAGGAAGTCCAAGATGTAGACAACCTATTTGTGAGGACGTCTTCCATTACACTAGGTCAAGGAGGTGATGGGGAAGACTTATAAGAAGTTGAACAAAGACCAGAAGAGGAAGGGTTTTCCTCCAGAACCTTCCTCCCGGAAGAAATCGAAAGCACCCATAACTAAGTTGCAGAACACACTCACTCTAGATGACTTCATTTTCCTCATCGCAACTATGAATGAAACTATAGAAGAGATAGAATAAAAGAAGGAAGCTAAGAAAGAGATTATGTAAACCAGAATTGAGATCGAGCTCCAAGGAGTGCAGCAGGCACTTCAGTCTAGTCGCGCAGTCTTCACTGCGCCCCTACCAGAAAGAACAACAGAAGAGGGAGATGAACCAATTCAACTCCACAATATTACTGACACATTCAAAGCACGCCTTCGAAAAACATAGGAAGAAACAACACAGACCAGCCTTGCCTTAAAGCAAGCACAGGAGGAAATCATCAAACAACGTTGAGCTACGCAACAAGAGAAGGACACTCTCTAAGAAAAATTTGAAGAAGACAGAGCGAAGATCCAAAGAGAGAAAGAGAAACTGCTCGTGAAGCATATCGATATTGAAGAAGTAGTAAACTAAGAATTTTTCTCTATGACTGGCTTAGAGAAGAAGGCAGAAGACCCCATAGAATGCCAACTGGTGAAGCTTGTTGAAGTTATTCAACAACTTCAACAAAGAGTCATGGAATTAGAACTTCAGACCATACCAACTACCCTACAAGGAGTGCGCAATCAGTGAGAAATGACTTCCTAAAGAACAGTAGAAAGGATTAAAGAACTCATTGAGGAATGCAAACAGTTAAGTAGCATAAGTGAGCAGATATATGAGAACGTAACTGAGAATCCATAATTGCATAAATTGGAGTCGCAGCTCCATGAGGTGAAGCATGAATTTGAAAATCTACAGGTGCAGCTAAAGGCCCTATCACGTGTAGAGAGAATGAAGCGGTCTCACGAGCAGTGCACAACCCAATAACAGATCCATATGATCTAGGGAAAGGTAATGAAAGTAACTCAACAACTTCAACCGGTGCAGGATAAGGCATGTCAATTATTTACAGATATTGAGAGCCAAGGAAAAGAGCTAGAGCAGGTCATGAATTCAGCACAACAATGCCTAGAAGGGCCAGTGAATGGCGCACTCATCCAAGAGTTCGTTGAGCAAGAGGTCATGGCACAACAACAGGTCAAATTAGCTCAATACAAGCTTGAGGCATTCAAGGTAGAACTGATCAGACTTGAGTGACTCGAGACGAGTCAGAGGTGAGTGTTGGGGGATTATTTTCCCTTGACCAAGTTTTGAGGAACACTTGGTCATATTTGACCATTTTTGGGACTTTGACAGCCTGTCAAAGGAGGCGCATGAGACAAAGTAGAGATCATAGGATCTCGGCCAACTTTGGGTCCTTTTTGGGTTTTTGGGAATCTGTAATAGGAAATAGATGTTGGACCATGGGTTTACCCATGCTTAGGCCCACTTTTGTAATGTATAAATAGATATCTAGGCGATGTAAGTAGAGGAGAATATTAGCCAAGGGATTAGTGCTAGAATTGATCTATGTGATTGACTTGTAGAGTTGAGTGTAAGTGTTGTAAGTGCTGAGTGAAGAGATCGTAAGGAGGCTCTATGATAGATCTACTTGAGGAAGGAGGATCTGGCAAGCTGCGCACAGATCTCCTGTCTGATGCAGAGTAGGATTTTGATAGCTCTGTGTTGTAACCGGATTGACTAAAGCTAATAAAGAAGAAGAGTTGGTGGACGTAGCCTCAGGGTGGGTTGAACCACATAAATATTGTGTGTTGTGATTTGTGCTTATTCTTAGATGTTTTGTATTTCTTAGTGCTTAGATGTAATTAAATAGACTTTCCTATGCTTAGTGCTAGAGATGTATATGAATGCTAAATCTGATATGCTAAGTGCTTGGTCTACTGGATCTGATCTGTCTTGTTGTTGCTAAGTGCTAAAATAACGTAAACCTAAGTGAATGTTGTGATCCTCTATTATGTCAACAAAGAAGATCTAAGTGGAATATTGATGAATGATCTATGCTAAGTGATTTGTAAGCAGTATAACCACAGATCTGTGTCCCACCTAAGGTTGCAGACACCTGAGTCTTGCAACCATCCCTAACTCTACCTTGGTTGAGACTTCATATGCTTCACAGGTGTTACCAAAAGGGCTGGTAGTTAGGGTTTTTTTGGTGCATTGTTGTAGAATTGAACCCTGGGTCTGGTACTATGCCAACATCATGCATGACCTCTTTACTCCTAATGTGATTCTGGCTAGAAAGTTATCCTCATACTGCATCCATCAAAGAAACATGTCAGCGATAACAATCAACATCATAATATCTAGTCATATGTCACATATGTAACCTAAAAACATTCAAACCATAACAACCCACTCTGTGACTCGATCTGGAGTCCAAGGAGATCCATCGATGTCATCGGCATCCTCTAACGTCCAAATTCCTACACACTTATGAGAAACCAGTTAATAGCACATGTCGATATAAATATAGAAAAACAACATATCAACAGATCCACAATATCTCATAATCATAATCAAAAAAACCAATTGTATAATGAACTGAATGACTTGCACACAAGTGTCCTCAAAGAATAATTCCAATTAGGTATGTGTAAGAGTGGGATGTTACATACACCACCTCTTGTTTTAAACTTTGTCTCGAAGTTTCACAACATATAAGTGCCGAAATAAAATATCTCATAATATCTATATGTCTAGCTATCAAACAAAAATGGAAACTTCTGACACATATCATATGCATCCTCCCAGGTCGCCGATTGAGGACTATGGTTGTCCCTCTAGACCTTGACCTAATCTACTATTCAACATCATAGTTGTCGAATGTGATGGTCCAGAATGCAGATAGGCTTCGTCGTGAGCCCACCCTCATCTGATATATGCAATGAATTCATGTCAATCATATGTGTATGATCACTAACATAATGTCTCAAAATAGATACATGAAAAATATCATGCATACACCTCAAAGAATCAGGCAAGGTTAGTCGATACGCCACAGGCCCCTTCCTTTCCACAACCTCTAAAGGTCCCACGAACCTGGGAGAGAGTTTATAACCCTTTCCAAAATTGATCAACCTCTTGTTTTGTTTCACCCGCAAGAAGACTCAATCGTCAACTTCATAACTATGGTTGACACAAGGCACATCGACATAACTCTTCTGTCGATCCTGCGGTTCCTTGATCCTTTTTCTTATTATTTTCATTTGTTCTTCCATTTCTTGGATCACTTTTGGTCCCACCAGGAACCTATCCTCAAGAAGATCCCTAATCAAAGGAGTCCAACATTGTTGCCCGTAAGGAAACTCGAATGGGACCATCTTGATGGTTCTCTGATAATTGTTGTTATATGTAAATTATACCAGTGGCAAGAATTCTTCCCAACACTTCTGTTGTTCCATCACATACATACACAACATATCCTCTAATATTTGGTTGGTTTGTTCGTTTTTCTTGTCTATCTCAAGGTGATACGTGGTACTAAAGTTAAGTTGGGTTCCCAAGGCCTCCTGGAAAATAGTCCAAAATCGTCCCGTAAACATTGATCCTCTTAGGCATGCCATGTAGCCTCACAATATCGCTGATGAAAACTCTAGATATGTCAGGTGCTTGATACGTCATATGCATAGGGATAAAATGAGCACTCTTCATCAAAGTATCGACTACTACAAAAATCAAGTCATGTCTTCTTGCTGTCAGTGGCAATCCAACTATGAAATCCATCGAAATGACTTGCCATTTTGATTATGGAATGGCGTGTGGCTGTAGTAATCCTATCAGATGTCTATGTTTAGCATTCACCTGCTAACATTCTAAACATCTTACCATGTAGTTGACTATGTATGCCTTCATTCCTTTCCAGAAGAATAAGGGTTTAAGGTCTTCCCTCATCTTCATAACTCTTGGATGAGCCATGTACACTGCTCTATGAGCCTTGTTTAGGATCAAACTACTCAACTCATCGTTGGGTGGTACGTAAATATGATTGTTAAATCTCAATAATTCATCGTTTTCCACAGTAAATCCCTCAAATTTTGGTACCATCATGGTGTTTTTTCCGATAAATTCCTTAACCTCTTTATACCAGTCATCGTCGCATTGTAAAGTCAGAATATTTTGATGTAGATTTATCTAAAGAGGCATCACCAAAAATATGTGCGGTCTGTAACTCAAAGTTTCCGCCACTCTATTCATTGTTCCCTTTATGTATGTAATATCAAAATAGTACTCTCTAAGCAATTCTGACCAACGCCTTTGTCGTGTGTTCAAGTTTCTTTGCGTGAAAAGGTGTTGTAAACCACAGTGGTCCATTTTAGTTCAAAATTTCATCTAATAAGGTAGTGTCTCCACACTCTCAAGGCATACACAATGGCCAACAACTCCAAATTGTGCATCTCATAGTTCTCCTCATGCCTTCTTAACTTTCTCAAGATGTAAGAGATCGCTCAACTGTCTTGGATCAAGACTCCACCTAATCCTTCATTGGATGCATCAATGCATACCAATAATTCATCATCCATGTCAGGGACCTTTAGTATTGGCATTGTCGTCAACAACTCCTTGAGCCTCCAAAATGCTTTCGATCATTTCTTGGTCCAAACTAACTTCTTGTTCTTCTTATACAATTCCGTAATCAGATTTGCTATCTTCGAAAAATCCTCGATGAACCATCGATAATATCTTGCTAAACCCATGAAGCTACGCACTTCTTGTACATTCATTGACGTAGGCCATTCCATAATAGCCTCGAGATTCGTGGGATCCACACTGTAGTACCAAGAGTAATTTTTCGTCATGCTCCTCCATCATCCGATAATATATCAAAATATCCTCAATGAATACTTGGACAAACTATTCATCAACACCCCGTTCATCAAGCTCATAAATACCCTTGGGGTGTTCGTCAGTTCAAATGGTAAAACAATAAACTTGTAATGTCCAAACCTTGTCTTAAAGGTGGTCTTAGGGTTACCTTCCTCCTTGATCTACAACTGGTGATAACATGTTCTCAATTCAATCTTCGAACACACCATCATACCTTTCATCTGATTGAACAGATCATCAACAATTGGCAACGAATACTAGTTCTTCATCGTTTCCTTGTTCAATTGACAGTAGTCAATGCAGAGTCTCCATGACCCATCCTTATCCCATATGAAAATAACAGGTGCACCCCATGGTGACACACTTCGACATATAAGTCCTAGGTCTTGCAACTCCTTCAATTGCATTTTCAACTTCTGTGACTTAGGGGTCGACATCCGATAAGGCATTCTCGCTATCAGTTCAGTTCCTAGTTTTAGGTTGATGGTAAATTCCAAGTCCCTCTCCAATGGAATCCCTGGTAACTCTTATGGGAAGATGTTCGCAAAATCTCACACTACCGGAAGGTTTTCTGGGCCTTCTTCCATGCCCTTTTAGTTTAACTCAAGGATCACATATATCTTGCATCCCTTGTGCATCATCTTGTGTATTTGTAGGGAAGAGATGAATCTTAGGGAAACTCCATGGTTTCGACCTACAATCATGCGTCTCTATCCCTTGTCATCGACCAAGCTCAACCATTTCGTCTTACAGTTGAGTATCACCTCATGCGATTCCAACCAGTCCATACCGATCATGACATCATTAGACCATAAGATTGTGACATACATGTTGGGTATGTGTTATATTCTTTGCACGAGTGGTGGCACTTTCAACTATAGAATATGAGTACATGAAAACCACTCATGCAAGTAAGGAAGCAGTATGGTTACAAAGATTGTGTTCAGGTATTGGGTTGGTACAACAAGCTGTAAGGATAGAGTGTGATAGTCAGAGTGAATTTTTTGTTGCAAAGAGCCCTGCTTATCATTCAATGACAAAGCACATTGATGTTCAATATCACTTTGTGAGAGAAATTATTGAAGAAAATAAAGTATCACTGATGAAGGTGGACACTTTGAAGAATTTTGTTGACTCATTAACAAAATCTCTGAGCACTGAGAAGTTCTCTTGGTGTAGAGGATCCATGGGCATTGTTGCCCTGGTTTTTTGACTATGTAACCCTATAACCCATTGTATGCAAAGAAAAAAACAAGTGGGAGAATTTTGAGTATGTTTTATATTCTTTGCAAAGAAAAAAATTTCTGCCTCAGAAAATGTGACACCTACCTCAGGAAACGTGTCATGTATTTAGGTGGTTTTTTCAGCACATGGTTTTTGTCGATGGTTTTCTATTTCTGATTAACGAATTATGGTTTTGGAATAATCTAGGTCATTGGGTTAGGGTTTTGGATGCCCCTAGCTCCTATATGTATATTGTATTGTAAGCAATGTAACACAATGAATGAATATAATATATGCTAGTTTTCCCGGTTTGGGTTTCCAGAGGAAAAATCTCTGTGTAATGTTTGTATTTGCCATTGTATCTTTCCTGTTCTTTTCTGAACATCTGTTTACAGTAGACATTGTAAAAGGTTAGAATTTACATTTAGTATCAGAGATTTATTGGCTTCAGGGGGACGCCTTTGTGGTCAAGGGTTTGGCTCAGGACTGTGATAAGACTTGTTACAATGGGAGACTGCGGTATTGTTTTTCAGGTGAAAATAAATGCCAATCAATTTGAAGATGGAGATCGAGAAGTTTAATGGGAAAATATTTGAGTTGTGGAAGCTCAAGATGGAAGATATTTTTGTGGATAGATATCAGTGGATCACGGTAGATCTAGGTACTACACCTACAGGAACTTTTGTAGATGACTGGAAAAAGATGGATCAGAAGGCAAAGAGCATAATTCGACTGTGTCTCTCTGATTCAGTATTACTGAATGTGTCAGAGGAATCTACAGTCAAGGATTTATGGAAAAGTTGGGGAAGTTGTATCAGTCTAAGTCCCTGGTAAATAAACTATTCCTGACAAAGAAGAAGTATAACTTGAGGATGAGATATGGAGACTCGGTGGCAGAGAATTTGAACGCCTTCAATACTATGGTAATTCAGTTAGTATCTGTTGAGATTAAAATTCCAGATGAAGATAAATGTATCAGTTTGTTGTGTTCTTTACTAGAATCGTGGGATATTCTGGTTGTCACCATAGGTAGTAATACAACTTCTTTGAAGTTTGAAGAAGTGTTCTCATCCTTGTTGTCAGAGGAGATGAGACGAAAGAATATGGAAGGACATAGCATAGACGCATTATTTGCAAGAGGATGTTCCCAGGAAAGAAATAGATCTAATTTATCAAGTGGGACATCTAATTATAAGGGTAGATCTAAATCTCCTGGAAGTTTGTAAGGGTATGTTGGAGGTGTTGAAAAGAAGGGAACTACAAGAAGTAGTGTAGATCCAAAGTTCAGAAAAAGAAGGAATCTGAAGAATCTTCTTCTACAGAAGAAAAGAACTCCAAGGAAAAAGGAGGGGATGTGTACTTGGCCTCTTCAAGAACACATGAAGATCATGAGGCATGGTTGATTAACTGTGGTGCATCCTTTCATATGACTCCCCACAGGGAGTGGTTCTACGAAGAAGAAAATATGATGGAGGTAATGTTTTCTTAGGTAATGATTCGAAAACAAGAATCATAGGAAGAGGAAGGGTCAACTTGAGACTCATAGATGGAAGGATTAGAACACTGCCTGGTGTTCTACACATCACAGGTATGGCCATAAATTTTATTTTTGTAAGAAAAATGGAAGATGCAAGGGTAAAAACAATTTTTGAGAAGGGAACCTGTAGGATGTTTTGAGGAGAAATGGTGTTGATGAAGGGAGTTTGGTTTGGAACTCTGTATAAGATTATAGGAAGAACTATTAGAGATGGGTGTAATATCTCCATTGTTCCTGATATTGGAGTTGAATAAGAAAGAACTCCTACAGTCTCTAGAGAAAAGTTTTTGTTGTGGCATCAAAGACTGGGGCATATCAGAGAGGAGGGTCTTTGACTACTACACGGTAAAGGTATGGTTGAAGGTATGTCTAACTTCTCTATGGATTTTGATTTTTGTGAACATTTTCTATATGGGAAGAATAATCGGGTAAGATTCCCCTCTGGTGCAACGAGGGAAGAAGGAATTTTACAACTAGTTCACAGTGATGTTTCTGGACCTGTGTTGGTCCCATCATTGGGAAAATCTATGTACTATGTATCATTTATAGATGAAATCTCGAGGAAAACTTGGATATATTTCCTCAAGAATAAATATGAAGTCTTTGACAGGTTTAAAGAGTTTAAGGCTCTTGTTGAGAATCAAACAGAGAAAATAATTAAGGTGCTGAGAATAGATAATGGTAGAGAGTTTTGCAGGAATGAATTTGAATAATTCTGTAAGAAGTGCGGTATAGAAAGGTAGAAGACTAGTCCATATACACCTCAGTATAATGGAGTTATAGAAAGGATGAACAGGACGCTGATGGAAAAAGCAAGGTGCATGCTCAGTGTTGTCAGGTTAGGGCAAGAATTTTGGGCAGAGATAGTGGGTATTGCATGTTATCTGGTCAACAAATCACCCTCATCAACGTTGGGTGAAAAGACTCCATAAGAGGCATGGACTGGTAAGGAACCTTCTCTCACACGTCTTAAGGTATTTGGCTGTGATGCATATGTTCATGTTCCAAAGGAAAACAAGAGTAAGCTAGATAAGAAGGATGAAAAATGTATCTTTATTGGATATAAAGATGGTCTCAAAGGTTATAATATTTGGAACCTAGAAACTAAGAAGGTAGTGTATAGCCCAGATGTGGTATTTAGAGAAATGAAGGATGTTGTTAAACAGGAAGTCCTACCAAGTAAGGAAGAACTAGAGAAGATAGAGTTTGATTTAAAGGATGCTGAAGTAGACTCTACAGAGGGACATGAATCAGAAGAAGAAGATCCTCATACTCCAGTATTGAGGATATCGGATCGAGAAAGAAGGCTACCAGAAATGTATAGTCCATTTGATTTTCATTCAAATTTTCTTTTCTTTATTACTGATGATGATCCTAGAACTGTCAGGGAGGTAGTGGATTCAGAGGATGGAAATCTTTGGAAAAGGGCCATGGAAGAAGAAATGACATCTTTGGATAAGAATGAGGCTTGGGATCTAGTGGATTTGCCAACTGGAAGAAAAACCATTGGCATCAAATGGGTATTTAAAAAGAAGCTGAATGCATAAGGAAAAGTGGAGAAATACAAAGCTTGGTTAGTAGAAAAGGGTTATTCCTAGGTTGAGGGAATTGATTTTGGTGAGATTTTTTCTCATGTTGCCAAGTTAACCTCTATAATATTTATGTTATCTGTTGTTGTTGCATTTGATTTCGAAGTAGAACATATGGATGTGAAGACAACATTCCTACATGGGGGTCTGGAAGAAGAAATCTTTATGAAGCAACCAGAAGGTTATGCTGTGAAAGGAAAGAGGGAGTTGGTATGAAATATGAAAAAGTCCCTGTATGGTTTAAAACAATCACCAAGGATGTGGTATCAAAAAATTGATACTTATATGCTGGGACTTGGCTTCAGAAGAAGCAAAGAGGATCACTGTGTGTATTCTAAATTAATTGGTGATCATTTGATTTATTTGGTGTTGTATGTGGATGACATGTTG
>SNQJ01S0051854.1:78351-124356 GCA_010110895.2 Picea sitchensis
GTCTCTACTATTTCCATTAATGACAACAACCATCACTGCATTCTATCCACTGAATTTGCCAACACCCCTTAGAATCATTTTGAGCAACTGTCACAGTCTTCCCTCACGACATCTTGGATATCTCGAATTAGGTAATCGTTAACCTACAGTTCGAGCCACAACGGGAGTGTTGGTAGGCTATGGCAGCGCTGCTGCCACACCTCTCCCTCGATGTCTCTAGTTTTCGTGCATGACCCCTTTAATCCTAATGTTAGTCTAGTTAGCAAGCTATCGTCAGCCTGCATCCATCAATGAAACATGTCAGCGATAACAATCAATGTCATAATATGTAGTCATATGTCACATTTGTAACCTCAAAACATTCAAACCATAACATCCCACTCCCTGACTCGATCCAGAGTCCAAGGACATCCATGGATGCCATCGACATCCTCTAACATCGAGAGTCCTGCACACTCAGGAGAAACCAATCAGTAACACATGTCGATATAAATATAGAAAAATAACATATCATCAGATCCACAACATCTCATAATCATAATAAAAAAAAACAATCGTATAATGAATAGTATCACTTGCATGCAAGTGTCCTCAAAGAATAAGTCCAATCAGTTGTGTGGAAGAGGGAGATGTTACAAATCTCCTCTTGTTACCCCTATCATTTTCATTTTATTCTATAACACTACCTCCCTTTAGTGTAGGAGGATCACCACAAGATAAAGATAGTGATGGTTTATACTCATCTTTCTTGGAGGATTAGAGGAACACACCTCTTGTTGTTCTTCATCCCCCTTCTTTTGTTTTATCTACTTCTTATCATCTGATGCATCAGATTTTTGTTCGTGATATTAAGAGTCACGACCATTGAGATTTGTGTTACCTCAACAACTAAAAAATGGTTTTGTTAATATGCTGTCAAAGCCACGAAGTGAGAATATAAATCAATGGGAGTAGTGGGAGACCCTTTTCATATCATTCCCTATTCTAATACCCTTAGTTCATTTAACTATGTTTGACAATTTCCAAGGGATTGTTTCTAACTCCCCCAACTCTATAATATGCCACAATTTTCATCATTTCATACCCTTACACAAAGGTGGCCTTATTTTCAAACGCATAAGCACTAAAGGGATCCTACCAAACAACCTTATTTGATGATAAAGTAGTGTATGGAGTCACTGAGAAATACTTTGGGGTATAATGAGAAATCTACACATCCACTTTTTTCATATAATGATGCGAGACATTGATGTCCTTATCATTCTCATGGTACTTATCATACAACTCTACAAATAGGATGTTGTCATAAGTTTCTTCAATATTCCCCAAATATAGCCTCATCTCCCACCATGATTCATGCTTATACCATGGGAAACCCTAGACATCATGAAGCTATTGTCTTTTCTTAGTAAGTAGCATGGGAAAATATTGAGTAGGGTAGGACTAGGCCCTCCATGTTTTCTATATGATGTTTGATACTTTGATATTTTAAGTGATTCATCAATAAGTATCATATCTTCTAATTTTTCCCTTTCTCTTCATTTCTACATTTGGGGTCAAAATTCTACGTTTGAACTGGCATTTGATTAGAAAAACACCCTTATTATATATTGTGGATTTTTTTTATATGATCCTTATTGTCTAAACTTGGATTTAATAATATTATTGAAATAATTAGACACACTTTTAAATTATTTAAATAAATCACAAATGGTATTACAAATTGGTTGTAATAGTTTTCCAAATTGTATTTTATTATGAGTGAATTTGCAGCATATAAAATTGATTTAATTATTATATGATAAACTAATTTACAACATATAAAAAAAAATTAATTTACAAATTTAAGGAACATTTTAAACATTAAGAGAATAAAATGATTTAAAATCTTACAAAAACTCATTGATTAATAACCTCATCTAATACAAAAGAATGGTACATGCACATTTTCCGTGGACCATATTCATTGTTACTCCCTAGAAACCATGTATCAAGTGCATCTTCTCTTCTTCTCCCTCTACCGAAGAGAGGATGAAGCTAAAAACAATTTAAACATCTTAAACAATTTAAACATCTTAAACAATTTAAACATCTTCTCTTCTTCTCTCTAGTTAACAATTTAAACATAATTGTATAATAAAAAGCTAAAAATCTTTGAAGCATCGTAAAATGTTTTGGCTTTTAAGACTAAATTGAAACAACTCAGCTCAATTGAATTTTATTGATCATATGAGATGTGTATTACACTGTTACAAAACATGTATCATATATTTGTTCAAACATTTAATTTATCTTTATTTACAAAATAAAAATAAAAATTTAATAACTTAATATAATAAAAAAATAAATTATTATCAAATATAATAAAATAATCAGTGATTATATAATGTCTCCATTATATGTATTTTGAATCTAATATGCATCCTTGTTATTGGAATAGATGGTTTAATGAGTTTTTTAATTACAAATTTCAATCAAATGGTTTCCAATGAAAGATGCTGACATATTCTTTGTCTTACAATCAAATCAATGAATGAGATTTAATGTTCTTAACTTCCCTTCATTTATGAATGTTTGTGTTTCCTTATTTACTTTTTCACATTTACTTAATATTATTAAAAAATTACTTCCCTACCGAATGATTACCACGTTTAATAATGTTGCATGCTAGGTTCAATCTTCAATCTTCGAAACCATTAACTGAACCATGAACCAGTAACAGTATATGATCATTTCGATCATTTCTCCTCAAGAGGGTTGTGGGTCGTAGGATTCTATCAATTAATAATAATCCTTGTAGAGAGTCTACGTTTGAAAGCTTCATGCTGGGATCTTTTATAAAATCCTAACCCTTGGCATTACAGGTTTTGTTTTGTTCCGATCTGAGAAGTTTCGATCGATTTCAGTAAGCAGAGATGTCTCTAAGATGAGGTATAGTATGTTATGTTTCTAATATTTTCAACATGGTGATGGATCTTTTATAAAATCCTATCCCTCGGCATTGCAGGTTCTATTCCGTTCTGATCTGAGATGTTTCGATCGATTTCAATAAGCAGAGATGTCTCTAAGTTGAGGTTTAGTATGTTATGTTTCTCATCTGTCCAAAAGATCTTCAGATGTTTCTCATCTGTTGGAGGATCACGGTCACTCTCATCATAAAGGATCCAGTAAGCTTTCTGCATGTATGCTTCTTATAATTGCTAACTACAAACATGAGGCTTTTATGCTTTTGCTTTTACTAATTATCATAATCGTTTGTGGGATGGGATTTGCTTGCAGGTGATGAGGACAATGCTTCGATAGATTATATTCTCGGCGTTCCAACGTTACATTCAAAAGATATTCCGTCCTTACTCCAAGATCAAGACCCCGGTTCACAGCACATTCTTGATTGGGTGCTTAAATCGCTTAGTTGAGTCGCGGGGCAGACTGGTTCTCTGTAATTCTTTTGACGACCTTGAAAACCGGGAAAGTAAATTAGAACCTCCGATTTTTGTAACACATTTAGAACCTCAAATTTAAATTATTGTAACACATTAAAGTAATAAAAATAATTTAAATTATTGTAATTACATTATAATAATAATTTGGTTGGCAGTTTGGAAGGAATACGCGTGGATCCAATTTTGGATGAGAATTATTTAGTTTTTTTTTTCAATTATTTACTATTTGTTTCTGAGTGAAAAATGTAATAGTTGTTTGTTTGCATTTCTACAATAATACAAACAATTATTGAGAATAATAATACAAACAATTATTGTATTTCTACAATCATACAAAATAATAATACAAAATTGACAATGATGAAATGAGTTCGTTTGCATATTGAAATAAAATATATAGGTTAATATACATGGGTGTTAGTTGTATTGGGTGTTAGTTGTATTAGTTATTATTAATTATTAATAATAATAATTATAATTGTTAATATTATTAATAATATTTTATATTAATCACCACATTAATATTAATATGTAATAATATTTTATAGTATTCATAAATAAAGTATGAATAATACTTTATTAGTTAGTCATTATTATTATTCATAATTATATATATTAAAAATATTATTAATACTTTATTGTTTGTTAATTTGTCCTGAGCCACACTAACCCATTATTCATAATTATATATATTAAAAATATTATTAATACTTTATTGTTTGTTAATTTGTCTCGAGCCACACTAACCCTTAACATGGTTGGATTTTTTGTCCCCCCAGGTTTCGAACCATGACTTTAACATCAGGGAGTGGCTTAACAACACACTCCATCACCGAGTGTCCTACACCTCGGGGACATTATTACTTTATTGTTATTATACATAGCAATAATTAATAATAAATAATAATGATAAAAGCACCCTAGGACATTATTACTTTATTGTTATTATACATAGCAATAATTAATAATACCACACCATACTATTAACCATATTATTAGTTATTATTATTATTTGTTATTAATCTATTTAATTAGTTGTATCATATGAGGGTTACTTTAAGGATATGTATGTATAATATGCACACTCTTTATACAATAATTATTAATTAATCATAGTAATTAACCATGTCAAAAATAATTTGCTAATAATATATTAAGGTTAATTATTAGGGTTACAATTATAAGACTTCTCTTTATTTTAATGGTTTGGGAATATCATTTAAACCTTAGGTGGAATTTATTATTTTCAATATATTGGATTTAATGAAAGTTTTCTATGTGTGGGAGGCTTTCTTTGTTAATTCTCCCACCCATGATAAATAAAATCAATGAAAAATATATAACAATGATATATATGGATGTATAATGGTCATAGTTTGTATCATGGTACAATGTATACACTCATAGCTTGTATAAAGAAATTTGATTTTCTTTATAAATCGTCATTTGTAATGTATAAATCAAGTATATTTGTTATGAATGTCCTTATAATAATATAACTCATCGCTTGCAAAGTTCTAAATTATTTGCTATCAATGTTATGATAAAAGGTATAAATTATTAAATGATTTTCTATCAATGTCCTTAGAACCAATATAAATCAAATAGATTTACTGTCAATATCCTTAGAACAAGTATAATTCACCATCTACAAATTTAAATTTGATTTGTTATCAATGTCATGAGAACAAGTATGATTCTAAGCTTCCTTCTATGTACTACAAACAAAAACGGATGTTGCAACATGACGAACATAGTAATGTTGCAATGTGACAGAATATGATGAACATATAATGTTGCAATGTGATGCAATATGATGAACATATTATGTTGCATGAACATTTTATGTGTTGTAATGTGACAAACATGTTGCAATGTGACACAGTTATTGCACCACATATTGTGTTGCGATGTGATGAACACATAATGTTGCAATGTGACACAAATATCATGTCGTCTCAATGTGATCCAAATATCCTTTCATCACAATGTGATACAAATATCATGTCATCGCAATGTGATGACCATAGTATTGTTGTCGCAATATGACAAACATAACATTCTTGTCACATTGTGACAAACATGGCCTCCTCATCATAATGTGATGCAAATATCATGTCATCGTAATGTGACGCAAATATCATGTGATAGCAATGTGACGACTATATCCTTGTCATCGCATTGTGACAAATATGGCATCCTCATTACAATGTGACAAATATCAAATAGATTTACTGACAATGTCCTTAGAACAAGTATAATTCACCATCTACAAATTTAAAGATGATTTGTTATCAATCTCATGAGAACAAGTGTGATACTAAGTTTCCTTCTATGTACAAGAAACAAAAAGGGATGTTGCAACATGACGAACATAGTAATGTTGCAATGTGACACAATATGATGAACATATTATGTTGCACGAACATTTAATGTGTTGCAATGTGACGAACATGTTGTAATGTGATGCAAATGTCGCAATGAATTATGTTTTGCAATGTAATGAACATATAATGTTGCAATGTGACGTAAATATCATGTCATCGCAATGTGATGAAAATATCCTTTCATTACAATGTGACACAAATATAATGGCAACGCAATGCGACGACCATAGCATTGTCGTCGCAACGTGAAAACATAGCCTTGTTGTCACATTGTGAAGAACATGGCCTCCTCATCATAATGCGATGAAAATATCATGTCATCACAATGTGACACAAATATCATGTGATAACAATGCGATGATTATATCCTTATCGTCGCATTGTGAAGAACATGGCCTCATCATCACAATGTGACGCAAATATCATGTCCTCAAAATGTAATGAAAATATCATGTCATCGAAATATGATGAAAATATCATGTCATATTGTCCCAATGTCAGAAAATTATCCTATCATTGCAATGCAACGACCATATACTTCTTGTCACAATGCGTCGAACATAACATCGACCCAATTAATGCATTAAGGCTATGTTCAACCTAGGCTATTTACTAAGTCTATGTTTGGCCTAGGCTATATAATAAGGCTATGTATTAATACTTTATTAATGTAATTTTAAAATGTATTAGTGTTTTAGTGTATTAATACTTTAGCAATGTATTAATTAATAATGTATTACTAAATTAATACAATACATTATTGAAGTATCAATTAATTAATAATTTACATTATACATTAATGAAAATTAATACTTTAATTTAGAAATTATATTAATTTGATGATGCATTATTTATGTATTAATACTTTAATAATGTATTACTGTTTTATTACTGTTTTAATGTATTAATTAATACTTTATAAATGTATTAACTAATGTACTAATGTATTAATATGTTATCAATGTATTGATGTAATAATTAATTAATACTTTACAATATACATTAATGTATTAATGTCATTCGTAGTGATGGTCATGTCTAGTCATGATCTTCTACAGACAACAATTGTCAAATATGTTGAACCATTGTGAACCATGCTCAACCAAGGCCAACCATAGTGAAGGTCATGCATAGTGAAGATCTAGGGAAGTTAAAAATGGTCATGTTCAACAAAATTTAACATTGGTCATGGTCAACCATAGTGAATCATGGTCATTTCCAATTAATGTATTAATACTTTAATAATGTATTATTAATGCATCGTCCCAATTACTAACACAGTAATGTTGCAATGCGATGAACATAGTAGCATCACAATCTTAACAATATAGTAATGCCCCATTGTGTCAAACATAGCCTTATCATTTCAATGCGATGAACATAGCCCCACCATCACAATGTGATCAACATGCCTTATCATCTCACTATGATGAATATAGCCTTGTTGTTGCAATGTCATGAACATAACCTCGTCATCACAATGTGACGTAAATATCCTACCCTCATAATGTGATACAATTATCCTGTCATCACAATGTGATGAGCATAGCCTTCTTATCACGATGTGTTGAACATAGCCTTCTCTTTTCAATGTGATGAACATAGGCTTCTCGCCGCAATGTCATGAACATTGCCTTCTCATTGCATCGTTGCAAATAAAGCCTTATTATCACACTCTGAAAAGCATAGCCCTATCATCGCACTGCAAATAGCATATCCTTATCGTCGCACTATGACAAATATATCCTCCAATTTGATGAACATAGCATCGTCATCCCAATGTGATGAAAACATTATGTGCTCACAATATGATGCAAACATCCTATCATCACAATGCAATTAGCATAGCCTTATTTTCTCTATGTGTCAAACATAGCCTTGTCGTTGTTATGTTCTAAACATACCGTTGTCATCAAAATGTCAAAATCATAGCCTTGTCGTTGCAATGTGATGAACATAGCCTTGTCATCACAATTTCACGAACATAGCCTTCTCATCTCTATGTGATGAACATATCCTTGTCACGGAAATTTGATGAACATATCCTCCTTCTATGTACACCAAACAAAAAGGGATGTTGCAACATGATGAACATAGTAATGCTGCAATGTGACGCAATATGATGAACATATTATGTTGCACGAACACTTAATGTGTTGCAATGTGACGAACATGTGGCAATTTGACACAAATGTTGCAACACATTATGTGTTGCAATGTAATGAACATATAATGTTGCAATATGACGTAAATATCATGTCGTTGCAATGTGACGAAAAATATCCTTTCATCACAATGTGACACAAATATAATGGCATCGCAATGCGACGGCCATAGCATTGTCATTGCAACGTGACAAACATAGCCTTATTGTCACATTGTGACGAACATGGCCTCCTCATCATAATCCGATGCAAATATCATGTCATTGCAATGTGAATCAAATATCATGTGATAACAATGTGATGATTATATCATTGTCGTCGCATTGTGACGAACATGGCCTCCTCGTCACAATGTGACGCAATATCGTGTCCTGGAAATGTGATGCAAATATCATGTCATCACAATATGATAAAAATATCGTGTTAGATTGTCCCAATGTCACACAAATATCATATCATCGCAATGCAACGACCATAGCCTTCTTGTCGCAATGCGACGAACTTAACATCAACACAATTAATGCATTAAGGCTATGTTCAACCTAGGCTATTTACTAAGGCTATGTTCGACCTAGGCTATATAATAAGGCTATGTATTAATACATTATTAATGTAATATTAAAATGTATTAGTGTATTAGTGTATTAATACTTTAGCAATGTATTAATAAATTAATACAATACATTATCAAAGTATCAATTAATTAATAAGATACATTATACATTAATGAAAATTAATACTTTAATTTAGAAATTACATTAATTTAATGATGCATTATTTATGTATTAATACTTTAATAATGTATTATTAATGCATCGTCCCAATTACTAACATAGTAATGTTGCAATGCGATGAACATAGTAGTATCACAATCTCAACAACATAGTAACGTCCCATTGTGTCAAACATAGCCTTATCATTCCAATGTGATGAACATAGCCCTACCATCACAATGTGATCAACATGCCTTATCATCGCACTATGACGAATATAGCCTTGTTGTTGCAATGTCTTGAACATAGCCTCGTCATCGCAATATGACGCAAATATCCTACCCTCGTAATGTGATACAATTATCCTGTCATCACAATGTGACGAACCTATCCTTGTTGTCATGATGGGTTGAACATAGCCTTCTCTTTTCAATGTGATGAACATAGGCTTGTTGTCGCAATGTCATGAACATTGCCTTATCATTGCATCGTTGCAAATAAAGACTTATTATCACACTGTGAAAAGCATAGCCCTATCATTGCACTATGAATAACATAGCCTTATCGTCGCACTATGAAAAATATATCCTATAATTTGATGAACATAGTGTCATCATCCCAATGTGATGAAAACATTATGTGCTCACAATTCGATGCAAACATCCAATCGTCACAATGCGATGAACATAGCCTTATTTTCACTATGTCTCTAACATAGGCTTGTTCTTGCTATATTCTAAACATACCCTTTTCATTGCAATGTCACAATCATAGCCTTGTCCTTGAAATGTGACGAACATAGCCTTGTCATCACAATTTCACGAGCATAGCCTTCTCGTCTCTATGTGATGAACATATCATTGTCATGGAAATGCGATGAACATTGCCTCCTTCTATGTACAACAAACAAAAAGGGATGTTGCAATGTGATGAAATATGATGAACATATTATGTTGCATGAACATTTAATGTGTTGCAATGTGATGAACATGTTGCAATTTAACGCAAATGTTGCAACACATTATGTGTTGCAATGTAATGAACATATAATGTTGTAATGTGACGTAAATATCATGTCGTCTCAATATGATGAAAATATCCTTTCATCACAATGTGACACAAATATAATAGCATCGCAATGCGACGACGATAGCAATGTCATCGCAATGTGACAAACATAGCCTTATTGTCACATTGTGATGAACATGGCCTCCTCATCATAATCCGATGCAAATATCATGTCATCGCAATGTGACTCAAATATCATGTGATAGCGATGTGATGATTATATCCTTGTCGTCGCATTGTGATGAACATGACCTCCTCATCACAATGTGACGCAAATATCGTGTCCTCGAAATGTGATGCAAATATCATGTCATCAAAATATGATAACAATATTGTGTTAGATTGTCCCAATGTCACACAAATATCATATCATCGCAATGCAATGACCATAGCCTTCTTGACATAATGTGACGGACATAACATCGACACAATTAATGCATTAAGGCTATGTTCAACCTAGGCTATTTACTAAGGCTATGTTCAACCTAGGCTATGTATTAATACATTATTAATGTAATATTAAAATGTATTAGTGTATTAGTGTATTAATACTTTAGCAATGTATTAATTAATAATGTATTAATAAATTAATACAATACATTATTAAAGTGTCAATTAATTAATAAGTTACATTATACATTAATTAAAATTAATACTTTAATTTAGAAATTACATTAATTTAATGATGCATTATTTATGTATTAATACTTTAATAATGTATTACTATTTTATTAGTGTTTTAATGATTTAATTAATACTTTAGCAATGTATTAATTAATGTACTAATGTATTAATAAGCAATGTATTAATGTAATAATTAATTAATACTTTATAATATACATTAATGTATTAATGTCATTCATAGTGATGGTCATGTCTAGCCATGATCTTCTACAAACAACAATTGTCAAACATGGTTAATCATTGTGAACCATTCTCAACCAAGGTCAACCATATTGAATCTCTAGGGAAGTTAGCAATGGTCATGTTCAACAAAATTTAACATTGGTCATCTTCAACCATAGTCTATTATGGTCATTTCCAATTAATGTATTAATACTTTAATAATGTATTATTAATGCATCGTCCCAATTACTAACATAGTAATGTTGCAATGCGATGAACATAGTAGCATCACAATCTCAACAACATAGTAATGTTCCATTGTGTCAAACATAGCCTTATCATTCCAATTCGACGAACATAGCCCCACCATCATAATTTGATCAACATGCCTTATCATCGCACTATAATGAATACAGCCTTATTGTTGAAATGTCATGAACATAGCCTCATCATCGCAATGTGACGCAAATATCCTACCCTCGTAATGTGATACAATTATCCTGTCATCACAATGTGATGAACATAGCCTTGCTGTCATGATGTGTTGAACATAGCCTTCTCTTTTCAATGTGACAAACATAGGCTTGTCGTCGCAATGTCATGAACATTTCCTTATCATTGCATACTTGCAAATAAAGCCTTATTATCACATTGTGAAAAGCATAGCCCTATCATTGCATTGTGAATAACATAGCCTTATCGTCGAACTATGACAAATATATCATATAATTTGATGAACATAGCGTCGTCATCCCAATGTGATGAAAACATTATGTGCTCACAATATGATGCAAACATCCTATCGTCACATTGCGATGAACATAGCCTTATTTTTGCTATTTCTCAAACATAGCCTTGTCGTTGCTATGTTCTAAACATACCCTTGTCATTGCAATGTCAGAATCATAGCCTTATCGTTGCAATGTGATGAACATAGCCTTGTTATCACAATTTCACGAGCATAGCCTTCTCATCTCTATGTGATGAACATATCCTTGTCATGGAAATGCGATGAACATAGCCTCCTTTTATGTACAAAAAACAAAAAGGGATGTTGCAATGTGACGAAATATGATGAACATATTATGTTGCATGAACATTTAATGTGTTGCAATGTGACGAACATTTTGCAATTTGATGCAAATGTTGCAACACATTATGTGTTGCAATGTAATGAACATATAATGTTGCAATGTGATGTAAATATCATGTTGTCGCAATGTGATGCAAATATCCTTTCATCACAATGTGACACAATATAATGGCATCATAATGCGACGATGATAGCATTGTTGCTGCAACTTGACAAACATAGCCTTATTGTCACATTGTGACTAACATGGCCTCCTCATCATAATCCGATGCAAATATCATGTCATCGCAATGTGACTCAAATATCATGTGATAGCAATGTGATGATTATATCATTGTCGTCGCATTGTGACGAACATGGCCTCCTCATCAAAATGTGACGCAAATATCGTGTCCTCAAAATGTGATGCGAATATCATGTCATCGCAATATGATGAAAATATAGTGTCATATTGTCCCAATGTCACACAAATATCATATCATCGAAATGCAACGACCATAGCCTTCTTGTCGCAATGAAACAGACATAACATCGACCCAATTAATGCATTAAGGCTATGTCCAACCTAGGCTATTTACTAAGGCTATGTTCGACCTAGGCTATATAATAAGGCTATATATTAATACTTTATTAATGTAATATTAAAATGTATTAGTGTATTAGTGTATCAATACTTTAGCAATGTATTAATTAATAATGTATTAATAAATTAATACAATACATTATTAAAGTATCAATTAATTAATAAGTTACATTATACATTAATGAAAATTAATACTTTAATTTGGAAATTACATTAATTTAATGGTGCATTATTTATGTATTAATACTTTAATAATGTATTAATATTTTATTAGTGTTTTATTGTATTAATTAATACTTTAGCAATGCATTAATTAATGTACTAATGTATTAATACTTTAGCAATGTATTAATCTATTAATTAATTAATACTTTGCAATATACATTAATGTATTAATGTCATTCATAGTGATGGTCATGTCTATCCATGATCTTCTACATACAACAATTGTCAAACATGGTTAACCATTGTGAACCATGCTCAACCAAGGTCAACCATAGTGAAGCACTAGGGAAGTTAACAATGGTCATGTTCAACAAAATTTAACATTGGTCATGGTTAACCATAATGAATCATGGTCATTTCCAATTAATGTATTAATACTTTAATAATGTATTATTAATGCATCGTCCCAATTACTAACATAGTAATGTTGCAATGCAATGAACATAGTAGCATCACGATCTAAACTACATAGTAACGTCCCATTGTGTCAAACATAACCTTATCATTCCAATGCGATAAACGCAGCCCCACCATCACAATGTGATCAACATGCCTTATCATCTCACTATGACGAATATAGCCTTGTTGTTGCAATGTCATGAAGATAGCCTCGTCATCGCAATGTGATACAAATATCCTTCCCTCAGAATGTGATACAAATATCTTGTCATCACAATGTGATGAACATAGCCTTGTTGTCACGATGTGTTGAACATAGCCTTCTCGTTTCAATGTGACGAACATAGGTTTGTCGTCGCAATCTCATGAACATTGCCTTATCATTGCATCATTGCAAATAAAGCCTTATTATCACACTATGAAGAGCATAGACCTATCATCGCACTGTGAATAACATAGCCTTATCATCGCACTATGACGAATATATCCTGCAATGTGATGAACATAGTGTCGTCATCCCAATGTGATGAAAACATTATGTACTCACAATACAATGCAAATATCCTATCGTCACAATGCGATGAACATATCCTTATCTTCACTATTTGTCGAACATAGCCTTTTCATTCCTATGTTCTAAACATACCCTTTTCATTGGAATGTCACAATCATAGCCTTGTCATTGCAATGTGATGAACATAGCCTTGTCATGACAATTTCACAAACATATCCTTCTCGTCTCTATGTGATGAACATATCATTGTCATGGAAATGAGATGAACATAGCCTCCTCATCGCAATGTGACGAAAATTTCCTGTCGTTGCATTGTAATGCAAATATCATGTTGTCACAATCTGATGCAAATATCCTATCTTTGCAATGTGAGGACCATAGCCTTATCGTGGCTATGTGATTAACATAGTCTTTTCTTCACATTATGATGAACATGGCCTACTCATTTCATTGAGAGCCAAATATCAGTCCATCACAATGTGACACAAATATCATGTTATCGCTACGCGACAACCATAGCCTTCTAGACACAATGTGACAAACATACCATTGTCATCGTATTATGATGAACATATCCCCCTCACCACAAAGTGAAGCAAATATCTCGTCGTCACAATATGATGTAGATATCATGTCAACGCAATGTCACACAAATATCTTGCCATCACAATGTGACGAACATAGCCTCGTGATGAGAAGGCTATGACCTCATTTAATTTAGACAAGGCCATTATACATTTATGTAAATTAATACTTTAATTTGTACATTAATAAACCATTAATTTATATACATTAATACATTAATATAAGATATTAATGTATTACATTAATATAAGATATTAATGTATTACATTAATACATTAATATAAGATATTAATGTATTACATTAATACGTTATAATGATATATTAGTGTAAAGTAATGATTAATTAAAACATTAATGGTCATTCCCAAGGCATGTCATCACAATGTGGCGCAAATATCATGTGATAGCAATGCGATGACTATATCCTTGTCATCGTATTGTGACGAACATGGCGTCCTTGTCACAATATGATGCAAATATCATGTTATCAAAATGTGATGCAAATATCATGTCATCGCAATATGATGAAAATATCTTGTTAGATTGTCCCAATGTCACACAAATATCATATCGTCACAATGCAACGACCATAGCCTTCTTGTCATAATGCGACGAACATAACATCAACCCAATCAATGCATTAAGGCTATGTTCAACCTAGGCTATTTACTAAGGCTATGTTCGAACTAGGCTATTTAATAAGGCTATGTATTAATACTTTATTAATGTATTATTAAAATGTATTAGTGTATTAATACTTTAGCAATGTATTAATTAATAATGTGTTAATAAATCAATACAATACATTATTAAAGTATCAATTAATTAATAAGATACATTATACATTAATGAAAATTAATACTTTAATTTAGAAATTACATTAATGTAATGATGCATTATTTCTTTATTAATACTTTAATAATGTATTAATGTATTATACTTTGCAATATACATTAATGTATTAATGTAATTTGTAGTGATGGTCATGGCTAGCCATGATATTTGCATTACATTGCGATGACATGATCGTGTCACCGCAATGTGACAAAAATATCACGTTGTTGCTATGCGACGACCATAGCCTTCTAGACACAATGTGACAAACATATCCTTGTCGTCACATTATGACGAACATATCCCCCTCATCACAAAGTGAAGCAAATATATTGTCGTCTCAATATGATGTAGATATCATGGCATCACAATGTCACGTAAATATCTTGTCATCGCAATCTCACGAAGATAGCTCACCTCATTTAATTTAGACAAGACCATTATACATTTATGTAAATTAATACTTTAATTTAGACATTTCATTAATGTAATAATGCAGTATTAATCATCATCATCATCATCAATGTATTAATACTTTAATATTATATTACTACTTTATTTTAATAATGCATTATTAAATACATTAAGTTTAATGTATTACTACTTTATTAATGTGTTATTAATTGTCTTTATTAATGAATTATACTTTTGCAATATATAAATTAATAGTGTATTAATTAATTAATATATTTAATAATGAATTGATGTATTTATTAATTAATATATTACATTATCAATGTATCCATCAATTAATACATTCTCACTCAATTAATATGTCACATTACACAAATATAAATTAATACTTTAATTTATACATTAATAAACCATTAATTTATATACATTAATATAGGATATTAATGTATTACATTAATAAGTTATAATGATATATTAGTGTAAATCAATAATTAATTAACATATTAATGGTCATCCCCAAGGCATGTTGTTCGGTGAATTAGCAACAAACACTTTATAAAGATGAAACATGGCACCCATTTGCCTATATCAACCACTTTTATAAAGTGGTTGTATTTTAAATTTTTAATTCTATTTTTGGAAAGTTTAATATATGAATGCTTTATTAATTTATTTATTAATATTATTTTTAATGTATGAATGTTTTATTAATCTATTAAATTAATGATATTTTAATACTTTATTAATTTTTTTCATAATTTATAAATGTATTTATTATTTGACTAATTTTTTAATTCTTTAATGATTAATGTAATAATGTATTATTATTGTTAATGTATTTCTTCATTAAGAAATAATGTAGTAGTTTAATGCTTGTTTTTTATGTAATAATTTTTATTTTTTTACTTTATCAATTTACTAATGTTTTAATTTATTTATATTCTAACTAACTTTTTAATGTATAATATATAATATAGCAATCTATAAATTTATTATTACAATATATTAATAAGGTATTTATTAATTAATATGTTACAATTATAATAATAATAATAATAATCTATTTTTAAGATTACAGTCGCGATTTGACTCGTGAAGTCTACGAAAGTATACATACCCTACACCCTCTGGATTTGAACCTGTGACCTCTTAAGAGGAAACACATGTTCTTAACCATTAGGCCCACTCATGCTCATTATATTTTAAGGTATTATATATTAATATATTGATAGTTACATTATAAAATGTATTCATCATTTATATATATAATATTAACATAATAATAATGTAGTTTTTTATCATCATTAATAATATAATAATATATTTTTCTATTTATTAATATTTTAATTTATTTATACTTTAACTAACTTTTGATATATAATGTATAAATTGATTATTATAGTATATTAATAAGGTATTTATTAATTAATATGTTACATTACATTATATATTAAAGTATTATATATTAATGTATTAATAGTTACTTTATAAAATATATTCATCGTTTCTATACATTATATTAATATATTATTAATAATAATAATATATTTATCTATTATCATTAATAATATAGTAATATATTTTTCTATTATAATATTAATTAATTAATTATTTATATATTTATTAATTAATACTTTATTATTTTCATACATTTATTTAATATTATATCAATAATCAATATATTTATATATTATTAATATATTATTACTTAACTAATATATTAATTTATCATTAGTGTAACAATCTATTTATAGTTTATTAATATATTAAAAAAATTAATTAATTAATATGAAACATAGCATTTGTTTATTGATTGTTTTATTGAGGAAAACTGATCTGAGAACAACCACAGTCTGTCAGATGTGTTTAAAACACTTTCGGATACTTATCTTTTATCTGTGTAGCATTCACCAACCAAGTCACGGGCCTTCCACGAACCTCGACCTTAGACCATGCTTGTTATTGATCCCAGCAGGTAGGTCACACAGAACTCGGACCGAGGCTCCACCCAGAACAAGGAATCTAGACATGGTGAGGGTTACAGGAAGACAACACATACACATTCAATGGAAGAAGCTCTCCGAGTCTCACGCTCACTGCCCAGACCCTCATTCCCCACATGCACATTCCACGAGGGAGAGTGCACCTTCTCTGTCACCTAGGTGAGTCCTTGGTGCCAGGTCTCCTTACCTTGGGTTCTGAAGCAGGACAGGACGAATTCTCTAGGCTCTATGGGCATTTCTGATTCCTTTCAAGAGTCCTCTTCTCCCTCTGTGCCTACCTGCACACGAGAGTCACTCCACAGACCAATAAGCCTCCATGAATACGATCTTTATAATCACATCCAATCACGGGAAAACACAGACAAGGCTTCCCAAAGGTTAGAACATCCTGGGATAATCAGGATGATTTTGAGCCGAGGCTTCAGCCCAAGTTAGCTCGGCTCCTAGAACCACCAGGTATTCTTCCTCTCGAGTTTAACATAGGGGATTCGAGTTCAGGAAATGCGTTCTCTGGTTTGCCTGGAACAGCCACAGGCTCATAGTTCTGGACAGGGTATCACACGGTTTCAGAATTGAATCCGAATATCTGGCAGGGGTCGTACGGGTTCCACGCACATAGGTTTGGCTCCCGAATGGAGGGGATCCCCCATCCACGGTTCAGTTGAGGGCTTATATTTGCATGCACAAGGTTTGACACTTGTCACCACAGGAGGCACATCTCGTTCCATCAATCATCCCTTCTCACCACTTGTGAAATCACAGGCCCTTCCAAAGGACTTAGGTTAAGAATAATGTGCACATGGATTTTTAGAATAATAATAAAATATTATTCAGGGCCTAAACCTAAGCAACCTAGGCTCCACCTTTCGGCCCTTTCCCACCTTCGGCCCTGATCCCTTGCCAATCGTGGGCGCTTGGTCCCCATCACTCTTTCATCGTGGGCAGTGCATGGTGGTATTTATATTTTATTGTTATTTTGCATACATACAAGTACATCAACGGGCTCCCGGCCTTCAACATAGAGCTCCACAGCTAACAAAACTCATAAGCCTAAACATTCAAGGTGGCTCACCAGTCTATAGAACATATTTACAATTCTTTGCATATAACATGATGCACTAGCGGGGCTCGATCTTAGGGACACTACAATCCCCTCCCCTTATTTTTACTCTGTCCTCAGTGCAACTTACACTGCTTCTGTGTGTCCTTCCAAAATTTTCAAAAAGATACGGATTTTCTGCGCACTGTATCGCATGCTCCCAATATGGCGTCCACCGGGGGCCGTGCGAACAACTGGACCTTTACAAGCTCTATGGCTTGATTCGGAGCTGCTTGTTTTCTGTCAATATCGCACATGATGCGGTTAAGGACATATACAGTTTCCACCTGAATCACATTCAATCGATAACGCAGTTATCAAGTACATGTTTCTTAAGCGGTGAAACATGAAACGCATTGTGTACAGTCATAGATGCGGGTAATGCAAGCATGTGGCCCGATCCTTTCGAGGATGTAAAATAGCCCACAAAATCTTCGCCAACTTGGCGCAGCTTCCCAGTTTCGGGGAACTCTTGTTAGCTTTCGCTTTGAGGAAAACATGATCACCCACTTTAAATTCTCTATGAGTTTTTCCCTTATTAGCATAGTTTTTTCTGCCTGTCCTGGGCAGTTTTTCAAATTCTGTTTGATTTTTGATCATCGATCCTTCCATTTCTTTGAGTAGTTCGGGTCCAAATACTACTACGTAAATTTCGCAGTTATCGACTCAACTGGAGTGTTACACTTTCACCCATCTGATTAGCGAATGGGCTCATCTTAGGATATGCATGGGTACCCATTATTGTAGGCAAAATTCTACCAAATGAAGGTGAATCTTCCCACCTTGATGGTTTATCCATCACATACATTCTTAGCATATCTTCTATTACTCAGTTTACTCTTTTGTGTCCATCCCAGGACTCGGGATGGTATGCTTTACTAAAGTTCAGATTCATTATAAATCCCTTGAACAGTCCTTTCCGAGGAAATTAGAGGTGAATTTGGTCCCTATCGGAACACAATTGTCTTAGGAATTCCGTACAGCGTGCAACTTCTTTTAAAAGATGTCGACAGCTTGTCTGGCTGCGTGTGGGTGGTTTCAATGGAATAAAATGGAATCTTTAGTAAACTTGTCCACCACCACCATGATTGAATCATCTTTTACGCTTAGCATTACGGGCAATCCTGTGATAAAATCCATAGTTATCACCTCCCATTTCCCCTCAGGAATAGGCAAAGGCTGCAACCACAGATTATGCGTGCTTGACCTTGACTTTTCTAGCATTCCATACATCACAGCGTGTATTATTGATTCCTTCTTCCTACCTGGCAAATATAATGGCTTTTATTTAACATACGATCTTTTGATATCGGGGATGTCGGCATAAGTCCGGTGCCATTTCGCTAGAATGGTAACTTCAATTCTCGTCATTGGAATTTTGCCACACTCTGTTTTTTGTGCAGAAGTAAATCATCAGTTCCCGAGGTATAACTTTCCTTGGTTTGCGGTTTCTCTGTTCTTTGCTACCAATTTTTGATGCGCAAATGACATTAGCGGCATCCAAAATTACGTCTTTCCAGCTCGGTTACGTACATGCTTTAATGGATTAGTAGCATGTAATTCATGCACCTTTCGATGGGTGCATGTTACCTTATTGTCTTTCCCTTTGATATGCACGATATCAAAGTCATATTCCTGCAACTTACTCACCCATTTATACTGCGGCATTTAAGGTTGTGATCAAATAAGTATTTGTTGTTGTAGTGCGTTCTTGGTGTTTTCCCATGAGGTAATGTCTCATTTCCTCAATGCATGGACAAGCTATTTGCTAGCTCTAAATCATGAGTGGCATAATTCTTTTCATGCTCTTTGACTTCGAGATTCGTAGCAAACTACACATCCCTCTTGGTTGAGAACTCCTCACAGCCCCTCCTTACATGCATGCAGTACGTACTACATAATCTTACTTGGATCAGCAATCTTGAGGATTGGAGCACTAGTGAGTAGCCGCTTCAATTGTTGGAAGTTGTTCTCACACTGTTCAGTCAACGGAACATTACTCCTTCTTTTGCAAGGAAGTGATAGCATAGGCTATCCTTGAAAATCAGGATAAACCGCCTATAATAACACGCGGACCAGAGGATCCTTGTTACATTTCTTGGTCTTTGGCCACTCTTCAATAGCTACTTCTCGGGATCCCATAGAAATCCCTTCCTCGGATATAATGTTTCCCAGATAATGGATCTTCTTTGGTAAAATGAGAATTTGCTCAGTTTTGCATAAAGATAGTGTTCTCTCAACACCCGCAACAACATCTTAGAATGGTGCTGGATGTTCTTCCTCTGACTTGGAATACACCAAGATATCGTCTAGAAGACTATGACAAACTTGTCGGATAATTTACGAACACTCCATTCATTAAGCACATCAAGGCGGCGGTGATGTTGGACAGTCCAAGCGGCACCACAGTGAACTCATAATGACCGTGCCTTGCGGCTGATCTTGTTGATGTCTTCATCTTTTATCCTCACTTGATGATACCCGGATCGAAGATCTATTTTTGAAAATCTCTTAGCATCCTTTGGCGATCAAAGATCGTCAATCCTTGGCGAGAGGATATTTGTTCTTAGCGATTGACTTTATTCAATGCCCGAGGGTCGATGCACAACCTCAATGTCCCATCTTTCTTCTTCACAAATGGGAATTTGGGGCTCCCCGGTGACATGCTGGAATGTAGCCTTTCTTTCTTGACTCTTCGAAATTTTGCGGTTACGCTCCTTGACTCACGGTGTGCTCATTCTATAAGGAGCCTTTGAACTTGGAGCTTCTCTAGGCATCGATTTATAAATCGATGTCCCTCTTTCAGATGATCCGGGCACCGCCTCACGGCTGCGATCTTTGAATTCTTTGAGCACTTCATGGTCTTCCAAATTCGAAACCACATCCTGGAATCGCCCACAACACGAACGCAAATAATTGACAAGCTTTCCGGTAACATTTCTTCGGTACGCAAATTTGAGATTTCTATCTAATATTTCTGACCACAGCGATTCCTTGGACTGTTACCTTAATTCCTTCTTCGTTCAAACATGTGAACCTCTTATTTCGGCAATCAAAAAGGGCATGGTCTTTGGTCCAACGAGTCCATCCCAATTAAGCAATCATATGAGCCTAAAGGCGGAATGTTCAATTCAGCCTTGGTGCTCAATCCATTCATCAATCTTAGAACAGGACGTAACCAATTCGGTGACCTTCCTCTTGGTCCTATGGCTAGCTGCACTAACCAAGACTTCTCATGTTTGCTTCTCATTAGTCATACTTTCTATCTAGGATCTACATAACTATGTAGCCCCGAATCAATCTAAATAACAAGTGGTTGGTTGTTAATCATACCTTCCACTTCAATCATCATGTGATTGAAATTACCTTGCTTATTGTCGAGGGGCTGCGTAGATCCTCGGCGATACCTTCTTATATCCTCCTTGTTTAGGCTTGCTGGGCAGGTATGGACAATTGATTTGTCGCTACGTGGGGGAAGTCCTCTGTACGCAGTTTACATAACAACCCCAACACTCCATGGTTGGAGGCCTTGACATTTATTCCTCCCTTCAACTTTACGGGCTCTTTAAAGTTGGTTGTCCCCAAGGACGTTTACGAGAAAAGGAAGGCTTGCTTCCCATACGCCTCTGTTCTTTCTTAAACCTCTTACGGTTTATTTCAAGGCCAACCACGAAGATAAGGATTTTTCTCTCTGCTGTTCGTCTGGGCATTTAGCCCTTCTTATGGTCTCTTCCATGGTCTTGGGATCATCATATTGAATCTTGTCCCCAATGGAAGGTGGAAGTCCACTCAGTTCTCTGAATTTTCATAGCCTCGTCCTTGATGGATGGAACATGCCGGTAGTTCGGAAACTTCATTGGTACTCATCAATGGTCATGTTGCCAGTTTGAGTTCAAAGAACTCCTCCATATTTTCTATCCCCATGGTACCTTTTTAGTCGAATTATTTATTTCTTCCGAAGTACCTCTTGAATTCCTTCAAAGAGAAAGAGGTCACTTGAATGTGCTGCACCTGCACAAAGTGATCCCACCACATAGATGCCTTTCCTTTCGGTTGGTACATTGAAATCCTTCATGCATGAAGCGAGAATAGTGCAGGTGGAGGTATTTCTTCATGCCAAGCAACCATGTCTGAGGCATCTTCCTCCTTCTTATGCTCCCATCAGATTTTGGAGGTTTAATTTTGTTCATCTCTCCTTTCAATTCCTCCTTCCAAATTTTTGATGTTTTATGGTAGGTGACGAGCTTGAACTACTATGTGTCTTCTTGCCAGCGTCTTTTGCAGGGCGGTGTCGGCTATCACTCCTCAGGCCTTCTTCTTCTCCATGAGTTACGTGACTCTCAGGTACCCAGGTCTCTTCCTTTTCTCAAGTTTCTTCTCTATTCTTTCTAGACTGCGCAGAATCTTGGTTTAATTTCCCTTGTAGATCCTTGACTTTCATGAGCTTTTAGCTATGTTTCGGCGTTCCTTAGCCTCTCTTTGTAACCCTTCAATGATTTTCATCTTAATCCTTCCCTTATCCATCTCTTTTCCATATTACCCATTAGAGTCGCGATCCTCGACTCCTTGGTTAACATCATTTCAGCCTATTTGATCATCTTCCATTTGAGGATAATTAGCTCTTCCCCCTCCATACTTGGCGTTGATTATGTGGAGTTTTGGCCTCTGTTGTGTCAGACACACCTTTGTGCAATCAATTCGAAATTTTGGGGCCATTAAACTTCATAGATATCCACAATATTCATAATTAATACACGAACAAGAATGAAAGTTATTTCAGCTTCACATGTTTTCTGAGTTTTGTATGGCTGTGTGTTTTTCGAGTGTCCGAACTTTAATTCAGTTAATTTGGAACTTCCTGTTTCGGAGTTTCGCAACTCCTTATGTCAAATTTTACTATCCTCACGGATTCCCGATCTCCAATAAGCCCCTTTTACGGGCTGGCCCTCCTAATCCTAGCTCTTGAAGCATATGACAATGCGCCAAGACCGTGGCCGTTCCCCTCTCGTGTCTACTCTGTTGGGGTTTCGCCCATGCCCGGCGTCAACAAAGCGCATGCCGCCGTAATCCCGATTCTCCAGGTAATAGCGGCGCTTCAAATAAACCAGCGATTTGGCCAGATTTGTCTCCACGGCCAGGGCCTTATCCTTATCGGGTTGAGGTTTGTAAATATGAATGTGCCAAAACGCCTGACAGCGGAAATCCCGATTTCGATTTTCGATTGGCTCAGTCCGTGCTAGCCCTCGGGCTAGATCCTCACCATACAACCACACTATATGACCCATCCAGACCTCGCCGGGGTTTACGTGATTTCAACGTCATGCGCATACGCTCACGGGATGTCTGATGGGTCCCAGTCGTTGATTTGTCAACGATCCTTTCTCCTGTTTCTATAAATCTTCTTACCGCACGTCCTCTTGATAGTTGGTGTGGCCCCACACACCTAAACCATATCAAAGAAATCGCGTATCGCGTTTTTCCCATGCAAGAAACCTTGCTTCCGGAATCTCCGATATCCGTTCCCCGCGATATACCCGGTAGCGCCTCTTGCTTTAACCTTTAGCGATTAAGCCTAGGTCCATGTGTCCTACCTTGTGACCATAATCAAACGCTCCTTCGAGCTTTTCGAGTTAATTTCCCTAGCGGATCACTTGTCACCTGGGTTCCCGATTTCCCGAATCCAGATTTCCGACGGATGAGTCTTCTATGGGGACTTCTCCTCTACCCATGAGGACTTAAGTTCAGCGCAACTTACATCCTTTCGGACGGTTGATGGTTAATCCCACGGGGATCTTACGACTCACGATCCTCCCGAGTTTAACTCCTTGTGCAATATCAAGAGGTTTAAACCTCGTGCCGTTCTCGGTCGGCGGTTACAAGGGTTAGTGTCCCTTAGAACAAATGCGATGGTTCCTGGCACCACGTGTAGAGCACGTCTTGCTGGTCAAGTAGACCATACCGATTACAATTCCGGCGTAAGCTAAACCTCCCGAGCTTATAAGCGTGGTCAAGCAACTACTTGATGCACTGGAACAAACTAACATCCTAAATTGGCCATTCCAAGCCCAATTTCTCTTCATTATTACCTAGGTCCAAAGGAACAACTCCGGCCCATCTAGGCTCGATGTGAAATTGCTCGATACCAATTTGTAGTGTACCAATTGCTCGATACCAATTTGTAGTGTACCAAAAGGGGACACTACAAATTGATATCAGAGCAATTGGTACACTACCCAGGTTCACCCAAACCTCTTATTTTTACCATTCATTACAGGGAATTATAAGAAAATGCATTTTAAACACAATTAAACACACTTAAATTACATAGTGAAACATATCACGAATGCTGCTATAATTAAATGTTCATAGCATTCATCATTAATTCATTTTACTGAGAAAACATGATCTCTGAGAACAACAGGTCTGTCAAATGTGTTAAAACATAACTCAAATTACTTATCTTTTATCTTCTGTAGCATTCACCAACCAAGTGAGGGCCTTCCACGAACCTCCTAGCCTTAGACATACCGGTTCATCATCTCAACGTTAGGTCACCCGGTGGGACCGGAGCTCCTGCCGGGCAGGGAATCTAGACATCGGCTGAGGTTATAGGGGAGACAACACATACACATTCAACAAGAGAGCTCTCCCGAGGAGATGTCCCGGCTCGCGCCCGCAGGACCCTCATTCCCCACATACTTTGTTCCACCCGGAGAGTGCCTTCTATATGTCACCTAGGCAGTCAACCGATACGATTAATGCCAAGCGCTCACGATGCAATTTGTAGTGTACCAATTCACTACCGAGGTTCACCCAAACCTCTCGATTTACCATTCATTCACGAGTATAAGCAAATGCATTTAAACACAATTAAACACACTTAAATTCATAGTAAAAAAATAAGATTCTTTGCTATAATTAAACCATTCATAGAATTCATCATTAATTCATTTACCGTGAGAAAACATGATCTGAGAACAACCGCAGTCATGTCAAATGTATTAAAACATACTTCAGATTACTTATCTTTTATCTTTTGTAGCATTCACCAACCAAGTGTAGGCCTTCCACGAACCTCAGCCTTAGACCACAACGTTCATCCCGACAGCGATGGGTCACCCAGCGAGGCTGGGACGAGCTCCACCCGAAACAAGGGAGAAATCTAGATATCCGGTAGGAGTTGTAGGGAAGACAACACATACACATTCAAAAGGAAGAAGCTCTCCCAGAAATCTCCACGCTCCACGCCCGGACCTCATTTCCACATGCCCATTCCACCCTAGGAGAGTGCACCTTCTGTCACCTAGACAATCAACCGGTGCCGGTCTCCCTTACCTTCAGGTTCTGAAGCTTGACCAGGACCCGGGTCTCTGAGCTCTATGGCAGATACAGGGTTTCCTTCTAGGAGTCCTCTTCTCCCCTCTGCGCCTCCCTCCCTGGGGAATTAAGCTCACAATTATGCGGCCTCCGCGGTCCGGTCTTTAGCGCAATCACATCAATCCGCGGAAAACACAGTTCAGGCTTTCCAAAGGGTTAGAACATCCTGGCGGGATAATCTCCGCGGGATGATTTTTAGGAAGGGCTTCCGCCCAAGTTGGCGGCTTTCCACGAGACAACCCGAATTCTTCCCTTTCGAGGTTTAACCGCGAGGATTTGAGTTAGAAATCGCGTTCTCACGGTTTGCAGGCGATACGGACTCATAACTGCGCAAGGTTATTACTGCGGTTTTCCTCCGGCAAACCACCCATCCGCGGTTCCGGAGATGGGAATCGGGATATTCGGCCCGGTGCATTGCCTTCCATGCCTGATTGGGATTACGAATGGAGGCCACCCACGGTTCAATCCAAGGCTTATATTTGCATGCACCGAGGTTGACACTTGTCACCCACCGGGAGTACATCGCGTTCCATCCACTCATCCCTTCTCCAGCTTGGGAAATCACGGGCCCTTCAAAGGACTTAGGTTAAAATAATGTGCACATGGATTTTTAGAATAATAATGAAATATTATTCGGGCCTAAGCCTAGGCAACCCTAGGCTAATCACTCAGCCCCTTTCCACCTTCCGGCCCCTAGTTCCTTACCTTACGTGGGCTCGATTTATCCTCTTTCATGTCGTGGGCCCGGTGCACTTGCTTTGGTGGTATTTATATTTTATTAATTGACACTTGCGCCATACAAGTATATCAATAGGCTCCTGGCCTTCAACGCAAATCACTGGCCTAACAAAACTCATAAGCCTACAACTTATGCAAACTTGGCTCCGCATCCTATAGAACATATTTACGAATTCTTTGCATATAGCATGATGCAGCCAATGGGGCTCGACCTTGGGGACACTACAATCCCCTCCTTATTTTTGCCTTGTCCTCGGTGCAACTCTATACCGTGTCCTTCAAAATTTTCAAAAGATGCGGGTACTCTTCCCGCATGTTTTCTTCATGCTCCTGTGTAGCATCTTTAGGACTGTAGCGGTTCCATTGAACATTTACCAGGATGATGGATTTGTTCCCAATAGATTTGAATTTTTGTTCCAATATGCACACCAGATTGACTCGAAAGTCGCATTGTTGTTTCACCTGAATCACATTCAATCGATAACATGATTAGCATCGGTACATATTTCTTAAGCGATTGAAACATGAAACACATTATGTCTGTACATAATCGCGAGTAATGCAAACATGTATGCAACTAGCCCGATCCTTTCAAGGATTTCAAACGAACCACAAAATCATGGCACGCCGGCAAGCAACTTCCCAATTGGGGAACTCACCTTTAGCTTCACTTTCGAGGAAAACATGGTCACCCACTTTGAATTCTATGGGTTCTATTACTATCGGTAACTTTTATTCCTATCATGGGAAGCCTTCAAATTTTGTTTGATTTTGATCATCGATCTTCCATCTCTTTGAGTAGATTCCGGGTCCAACCAAAATTACTCTGTCGGTTTGGATTATCGGCTCACGGGGAGTGTTGCATTTCACCATACATTTACTTCTAATGGGCTCATCTTAGAGAGATGCATGGTACCCATTATTGGTAGGCAAATTCTACCAAATGTAGGTAGTCTTCCCACTTTGATGGTTTATCCATCACATACATTCTCATCATGTCTTGATTACTCTGTTTACTCTTTAAATGCGTCCCTTCGGACTTCGGGATGGTATTTTGTGCTAAAGTTCATATTCATTCAGAATCCTTTGAACAATCCTTTCAGAAATTCGAGAAGTGAATTTTGGGTCCCTATCGAACACAATTGTCTTAGAATTCCATGCGTGCAACTTCTTTTAAAAGATATCGGCCAACATCTGGCATACGTAGGTGGTTTTTCAATGGAATAGTGAGCTTTAGTAAACTGTCCACCACCACCATGATTGAATCATCGCGCTTACCCCGATGCAGGCAATCGGTGATAAAATCCATGGTTATCACCTCCCATTTCCACTCGGGAATAGAGTGAAAATTTTTGCAACAGACACCCAGCAGGGTTGTCTGTGCTCAGCCTTGACTTCTGGCATTCCATACATCTGGCGATGTATTCAGCAATTTCCTTCTTCATTACTGGCCAAAATATTGGCTTCTTGGCTGATTTACCGCAGTCTTTTGATATCAGGATGTCCAGCATAAACCACATTATACATTTCCTTTAGAATGTGACTGGTCCTACTGTCATTGGGTACATACACTCTTGTTTTTGTGCGAGAGTAAATCATCAACTCCCAAGGTATAACTTTCCTTGGTTTGTGGTTTCTCATTTTGTTGTAGCTTTGCTACCAATTTTTGGGTACTGCAAATAAACATTCGTAGCATCAAGAATTTTGTCTTTCAACTTCGGTTATAATTTGTATATGCTAATGGTTGTAACATGTAATTCATGCACCTTTGGCGAGTGCATCGACCACCTTATTGTCTTTCCCTTATGATATGCACGATATCAGTGTATTCTACAATTCCGGCCATCTAATTTTAATGCGGCATTTAGGTTGGTGATCAAATAGGAAGTATTTTAGGCTTGTTGTGGTACGTTCTGGGTAATTTCTTGTGAGGTAATGTCTTCATTTCCTCAATGCATGAACCAGCTATTTGCGGCTCCTAAATCATGAGGTGGCATAATTCTTTTCATGCTCTTTCATCTTCGAGATTCATAGCAAACTACAAATCCCTCTTGGTGAGAACTCCTCCCAGCCCATCCTCACACGCATCTGTGCACACCACAAAAAATTCATTTGGATATACAATCTTCAAAATAGGTGCACAAAGCAATTCCTTTAAGTGTTGGAAACTATTTTCACAAACCAATGTCCATTGAAACTTCACTCCCTTCTTTGCAAGGAAGTGATAGCATGAGCTATCGCGAAATCGGCTATAAACCGCCTATAATAGCCTGCCAGACCCAAAAAGGATCTAACTACGTTACATTTTTTGGTGTTGGCCACTCTTGAATAGCCTTTACCTTCTCAGGGATCCATAACAATCCCTTCCTCGGATATAAGGATCCACAACAATCCCTTCCTCAGATATAATATGTCCCAGATAATGGATCTGCTTTTGGTAAAATGAGCATTTGCTCAGTTTCGCATAAAGCTGGTGTTCTCTCAACACCTGCAGCACCATTCTAAGATGATGTTCGTGTTCTTCCTCTGTCTTAGAATACACCAAGATATCGTCTAAGAAGACTATGACAAACTTGTCCAGATAATTTCTGAACACTCCATTCATTAAGCACCTGAAGACAGCAGGTGCATTGGACAGTCCAAAGGGCACCACAGTTTATTAGTGTAACAATCTATTTATAGTTTATTAATATATTAAAAAAATTAATTAATTAATATATTACATTATTATTTTTTTTTAATGTTTTTAATTTAGTTTTACTTTATTAATATCACATGTTTACTTTATTATTATTATTAGTTTATTATTTTCTTATGTAGTATTTTATTTCTCATTAATTAATTTATACTTTATAATCAATTATTAATTAATATTTTATGTATTATCAATATCAATTAATAATTAAAAATTAATTTATTATTAATTAATAATTTTCATTTAATTTGTTAAAATTAATTAATTATTAAAAATTAAGTAATTAATTATTATAATTTAATAAATTATTAATAATTAGTTAAAAATAAATAAAGATAATTAATTATTAATTATTTATTTTATCTAAAATGTATTAATGATTTTTTCGTGATTTCCATTATGGGTAACTTCGTGATACCATTTCGTGATTTCCAATATGAGTAACTTCTGATCGAATTTAGGGCTTCCCAAACAAAAGTTGAGAGCTTTGTTGGCCTCGAGTTTGAATTTCCTGCTGATCAGGCACTACCGAGGCAATCGTGTTCGAAATCGTACTATCAAATTGTGGATTCGTAGGGTTGCCCTCATCTAACCAGCTTTCCAGCAATCGTGGAGAAACTCTGGACGTTCTTTAATGGAAAGGAATTCTGCAGAGAGGATCTTATCAATGTCATATATGTTAATATCGAAATTTGTCACAGCGATCCTGCCCTTGTATTTAATGTTTGCAATATCATAAGCTCGAGCTACCTCCTCTTCCGAACCTGTCAAAGCCAAAACCCACACAGGTCATTTGCTGGACTATTTCTATCCTGCCCTTGTATTTAATGTTTGCAATATCATAAGCTCGAACTACCTCCTCTTCCGAACCTGTCAAAGCCAAAACCCACAAAGGTCATGTGCTGGACTATTTCTAGATGATCAAGATATATCCTATACGACAAAGGGATATAAAAAAAACTTACTGAAACTTCCCAAATAGACATCTCTGTTGTCGACGACTCTTCCTATTCGTGCTTGCCAAATCTCGTTAAGCCTTTTCAAGTAAACAACAATACACGTCGGTATCAGTATAAAATTGCACTTTCAACCATGATCGATCTTTAGATGTTAACTTAAACCTTAACAAAAAAATCAGTATTGACATAATACATAAAACAGATCAATTGACAAAATTATTTACAAATGGTATTGCAACTCTTTATTATGTATCACCATAAATATGTAGGGTTCTCATTCCTTTCCTTCCATCTTGAACTAGCTGGATCTGGTTTCCATCCCGAATTAGCTGGTTTGGCTTCCATCCTGAATCATGTTATATGTAATATATATAACATTAGTGTGTTGTATTATATAACACAAAGTGTGTGTTAGAACTAGTTGGCTCTCACTTCCATTGTGAACTATGTTATATGTAATATATATAAAACATATATGTGTTATGTGTTATATAATATAATACACAGTGTGTTATGTAACACATAGGTATCATAAATATGCAGGGTTCTCAATGAAATGACAATATATAGTTTTTTTTAGTTGGAATTAGGGGATATAAATTTACACCAATTGTTATATGTAATACATATAACATGAGTTTGTTATATTATATAACACAAAGTGTGTGTTAGAACTAACTGGCTTTAGCTTCCATCTTAAACTATGTTATATATTATACATATAACATATGTGTGTTATATTATACAACACTCACTATGTATTATATATTATGTGTATTATATTATACAACACCCGGTATGTTATGTGTTATATAATATAACACAGAATGTGTGTTATATCATAAATATGTAGGGTTCTCAATGAAATTCCTTGACAATATTCTATTATGTTCTATAATTGTTCAATGTAGGTTTCTCAATGAAATGGCAATATTCTATTATGTTCTATAATTAGAGGTGAATTAACGATGTTGAGATAAACTTGGTAACTCCACGGTACTTGGATGCGCCTCCTGGGAACGAGGTATTGTTCTTGAACTGCATAAAATGAAAAACTCTGATTAATATTGTGTTTAGTAAGAAAGGAATGTTGTTTTATTAGGTGAAAAGGGACATTATTACTCACCCAAGTAGACTGGAATGTTGCATGGATGGATAAGGCAAAATTGATAGCAATACATGTGACAATGCACAAATTTAGTAAAAGATTGAATTAGCACACTGTATTACAATCAACATTTAAGTAGTCAAATGATCAAAGTAGCAGAAATTTATGTAATAATGGAATGGTAACAAACCTTGTTTACCATTTCGCTTAGCTCCCTCGGTTTTCCGAGTACCGTCCCATAGATGGGCTTCATACTTGCCAGTCCATCTATGTTTGCAATGCCGTTAACAAAACAATATAAAGAATCACCTTAGGTCCAGAAGACTGTAGAGAAAGAAAACGTAACAAAAGAAATATAAAGCATTATCTTCTGTAAAGCAGAAGACAAACAGAGAAACCGCTGGTTTTAATGAATTACTTCGTCACCCCACGATATGTAGAATTCTGCTGGTGCTATCTATCACTGAGATTCTCTTGGGGAATATCAGGAGAGCTTAAATTCGTCACAGTCCACTTCTTAGTATTCAAGGACGAATTCATTTTGACAGAAAATCAGACGCAATAGCATGGAATCAATTTTCTTGTTACACTGCGTTCCGTTATTGGAATTGATGAGTTAATGAAATTTTTAATTACAAATTTCAATATTGTGGCCAACATTTAAAGATATTAGCATATTCTTAGTCATCTTCCCAATTCAATGAATAAGATTTAATCCTAATAACTTCCTTATATTTATAAATGCATCCTTTAACCTATTTACTTTTTCACATTTACTTAATCATATTAAGAAATTACTATCTAACCATATGATTGCCACATTTAATTGATTGCCAATAATTAATATATATACAACATTTTTCTTGCCACATTTAGATTATTACTAGGAGATTATTACTAGGAACTGCTTCATCTTCATTGCCACGGATCCCATTTCCACGGATCCCATGTATCTGAACTGTGATGCCATGTTTTGCATGCGTTTCTTAAGAGCTGGCAGGTGAAGAGTGCAGAGTGGGCAGGTGAAGAGCGTAGAGTCGGTAGGTGAAGAGCACAGGAAGGTGAAGAGTCGTAGGGTTTTAATTGTGTCTCACACATTTCCATTTCTGGTCAGGTGTTGTTAAGTTTTAATTCTGGGCATTTCACATAATTTGTTTTAAATCTATCTCCATACATGGTAATATTTGTATTCATTGTCATACAGGTTGCACTCTCACTCTCATGAAGGTTGCGGTTCTAGTTCAAGTAGCTAATGATAAAGTATCTGAAATTTATAATTAGGGTTTACAATTTTAAATTTTTAATTATGAATTATGTTTATTAATTCTTATATGTAATGTAATTTTGCAGGGTTTATGCAATGTACCAGCTATTTGGCCACCATTGTCACCGACGTACCTTTCAGTAACACCTATTTGGCCTTTTATAGAGGCAATGGTAGAGTCTGATCCAGAAGCAACGAACCGGTTAACTCATATGCAGAGCCTTCAGTGGATTCTATTCTAAATTCAGATTATTTTGATGGATAGATATTCTGATCAAACTTGTATATTATGTTTAGTTATATATTTATTATATCAATCATTTCAATTTTTTTAAAACTCTTTGGAACACTTACAGAGGTTGGAATACACTGCTGGAAAAATCGACCATTTCCTTAGCTCTTTTGCATGCAACACCAAACCGTATACTCTATTCAACCGCACCGGACCATATACTCTTACCGCGCACCCTCCTTGTGGGACAAAGAGATAAATTAGTATAAGGATCATTTCAATTTTTTTAAAACTATTAAATATAATTTTCACTCTATATTTTTGTTATAATACATAATATCAATCATTTCAATTTAAAAAAAAAACTGTTAAAGATAATATATTATATAAATTAATGCTTGGAAAAGTCTTGAAAATTAATCCAGTGATCTCCAAACCAATCGATTGATTACCATAAAGATAATAAATTATATAAACTAATAGTTGTAAAAGCCTTGCAAATTAATCTAGTGATATCCAAAACAAACAGATTATATGCATAGTGGAACCGCTTGCAGCATGCGAGTTCTAGAAATCTATGATACGACAACTTTGCTTTGAAGATGAGACCAGGTGGGTTACTGAAGAAGGATGGGATTTTCACTGTTCGAAGAGTTTTGGACTTTTAAATATAAGCACAACAAGAGTGATTAAGAGTGATTGAAAAACCTGATTTCTCCAATTCTCAATGATTTGCACATACAGACAACACACCCAATTTCTCTCTTTTATTAATAATTCAAAATTAAATCCAAAGTCAAACAATGTACTTATAACAACAGAAATTTTTATGGAATATGTGGCGGCTACTAATAGCATAAGAATTATGATTTGTGCTTTTATTGACTATTTTTCTAGAATAAACAAAAATTATTAATTTATGTTAGGGTTAGGATTATTAATATTGTTAATAATAATTTATTAATCAAAATATTAACATATAATAATATTTTACTAAATTTATTAATAAAATAATATTAATATTTTACTAATGTGATTGTCATAATTATATTTATTAATAATTATATTAATAAAATATTATTAATACTTTATTGTTATTAAACATAATATATTTATAAATATTAAATAATAATAATAAAAAGAATTAACTTTATTATTGGTTTTTTTTTTTTTAAGTAAAAAAGTGGATCCTATTATATTAGCATAAACAACATACAATAATTGTTGATGATGTCAGTTGTCCCGCCTAAGCAGGAAACCGAGACAGCTGGGCATCCTATGCTAGGTGTTACTCTGTTAACAAAATAAACATGGTTTTATCCTGTCCGAAAGAAACCAGGACTGTCAAACTTATGAGATTCAAAATGTATGCCATAAGCTAGATATGAAGAAACTGAGAAACCCAACTAAACTAGAGCTATATGCAGAACAAAAAAGGAACCCCTAACCGAAAGCATCATTCAACTGTTTTACCAGTGTGCTTCCTCTCCTTCCTCTGCTGTCGCCAACCTACTGGAAGCGTGTACGTCTGCGCACACGTCGGGCATTGCCGCTGTGGAAGATTTTTGGAGTGGGCCGCAAAGAGCATGTCAAGCCATTGGTCGATCCTGGTGAGGCGAAAAACCTCGTCATCCATCAGACTTCTGAGCTCAAAGATGAATGGGAGGTGCCACAATTCAGAAAAGGGTGGCTTCTCCAACCCGTAGCTGTCAATGGAGGCTTGGTGTCTGGAATCCATTGCTTCTCTGCTTGTTTGCTCCAAACGGTTGAGAGATGGAGTCGTCATCCCTGTGGTAGCGTCGAGAGGGGTCTCTTCTTCCACAAAGCAGGTGGGGAAAAGGTCCTCCGAGCTGTTGGCTTTGAAATCCTTCGGGGTGTGCCTGGGTGGAGGCTTGTCTTCCTTTCCGAATTCAGTGGTTGGGTGGCTCTGCATGGCTTCCTCTAAAGTAATTTCCTCCACGTATGCCATGGGAGGCGTTCGTGGTCTTCTGCTCCGTCGAGTAGACGCAATGGGTAGTGCCCGTTCAAACTTCCTTTTTCGTTGGTGCCGAGACTCGGCTGTGTACCGAGCGACACCTCTGCGCAGTTTTCCTTGTGCCGTTGGCATCGTGGAGACCCTAGGAGGGACCAAGGTTCCTGGCGGATGGGCTGCTCTACTCCAGAGCTTCAGCGGGACCTTGAATCTCTGCTCCAGTGGAGTATGTTGCGGATGCGCTGGTGGAGTGAACACTGCGAGGAGCAAATGCTTCTCTGTGCAATCCATCCCTGTAATAAGGCGTAGGCCTATCGCGACCGTCGTAGCCATTAAGGCTTGGTGCTAGGTGCACTGGAGGCTGGTACAACTCCCTCGCACGAGGAGGCTTGTCATTTGGTAGCAACTGCTGCAAACCATGGTGACTTAATCGTGGAGGGGATGTTCGTCGGTTGATGCATTGATAATGCATCCCGGGAACAGTCCGCGTGTCTCCTGATAGCTTCGTGGCACCCCATCCTGGGGGGTAAGTCTCTGGTGGCTAAGGTTTGGCACCTGGTGAAGATATCTGAGAGTTCAGAGATGTGGTCCACCCAACAGGAGTAATCGACTTCCCTCTCAACTTCTTCATTTGCTAGACAATCCGCTACTCTGTTTGCGTCGCACTTTACATGGGAAGGTATGATGTTGAGATTGGGTTGGAGGAGGCAGTTGAAATCTTCTAGCAGTCCTGAGAGTCGCCATCTCGATGAAATTTTTGAAGGGAGACTTCCATTGAGAATCTTGGTGATTAAATGGATGATGACTTGTGAGTCTCCTTCCAGGACAATTTTGTGGTAATCTTTATCCATGGCTGCTTGGAGGCCTCTTAGTAATCCTGTTAGTTCTGCCACATTGTTTGTTGTTTCCCCTAGAAAGCTCGCAATCAGCCCCAGGATCTTTCCTGTGGAGTCTCTGATCACTGCTCCATATCGTGTTGTTCCAGGGTTGCCTTTGGCGGCTCCATCAAAGTTGATTTTGATGAAGTGAGTGGAGGGGGGGGGGACCAAGTGATTGGGATGATCTGAAGCGGTTTGTTTGTCCTTGGTATTGATTGATTGATTAGGATGGGCTGCCAGTGTTGAAGAATGCACTGTTCCTCGGGATTGCAATTGAGGTCCTCTGCTTTCCATGATTTACTCCTAACTATTTCCTTGATTAGTGAGCTGATTGTTTCCCATCTAAACTCCGACGTGGAGGCTTGGGAGTGGAAAATTCTTTTGTTTCTTTCCTTCCAGAGCTGCCAGAGGAAAAATCCTGGTAGAAGCTGCCAAATGTGATTTAGAAGCGGGCTATTATAGGAGATGCGATCCCAGTTCTCTATTGTGTCATTGATGTTGTTTCGGTATTGATTAGATTTGTGCATGATTTGTGCGCTTTGATCCCATATGCGTTGGTTGTAGCAGCATCCATTGAAAAGATGTTCTTTGGTTTCCTCTTGTTGGTAGTAGAGCACACAGAGGGATGGCCCAATGAAGCCTCTTTTCCTGAGATTTTCCCAGTTTAGGGCCCTATTATGCACCACCAACCACAGGAAGGTGGAAACCTTAGGCCAGAGAGTAGAATTCCAGACTTTGCTCCATATGGGCTCTTTGGCTTCGCCTTGGGGGTGGCTATGTAGGGAGTAGGCTTCCTTTATTGTGAAGGTCCCAGCTATGGAGTATCCCCATCTCAAGATGTCCAGCCCTTCTCTTCTGGGAATTTTCCATCGATTGGCTTGAGATTGCCAGCCCCTTAAGTTGAGATTCTCAGGGACTCCAAGGTCTTGGTGAGAGGTTTTCCATTGACGCTAGGGAAGGTGTTGTCCGTGGCGTTTCCAAAGATCTTTAACCTTTAAGGAGGCGTGCGTATCGAGAGCTCCCTTGAGAGTGGATAGGTCCTCTATTTCATTGAGGGGTTTAAATTGCTGCCAGGAGTCATGCCAGAGCATGGCACTCTCTCCATCTCTTACCTCCCAAAAGGCATGGTTCTGTACCATAGTGCGGTTTTGCCAAGCAGTATTCCAGATGTTGGATCCTTGGATTCTGGTGTTATGCCTGATCAGCTGGTTGACAGGCATGAGGGGGGCATACTTTTGTGTCCAGATTTGTGCCCAGGCCACTGTTGGAGTTTTTAGCTAGCGCCACCAGATTTTGGCTCCCATGACTTGGTTGAGCTTCCCCAGGTCCCTGAGGCCTAATCCTCCTTGGATTTTTGGCGTGCAGAGTTTATCCTAGTTTACTAGCGCCCATTTCTTATTAGGTTGATGTCCATGCCAGAGGAAATTTCGCTGAAGGTTTTTTATGGCTTTAATAACATGTTTAGGAGCAGCTAGGACCGTGAAGAGATAGGTGGGAAGAGTCTGCAAGACTGATTTTAGGAGGACTAGTCGAGAGGCAATGTTGAGGGGTCTAAAGGTCCAATTACATAGTCTGTTATAAAGGGAGAGTAGAATATTGTCCCAGGAGATGGATCTGGCGGCTGCTCCTATGAGGGGAACGCCCAGATAATTGGACATAAGGGGCTCCTGGGTATACCAAGGAGTCTGGAGATATGAGTTTGAACGAGGACTGGAGTATTGAAAAAGTAGAGCTTGGACTTGTCAAGGTTTAGGTCCATGCCTCAGGCTTCCGTGAAGTCGGAGAGGATGGAGTTGAGTTTGTTGGCCTCCCGGACTATGGGGGAGTTGAGAAGGAGGGTGTCATCGAAAAATTGACTATGGGAGAGAGCTGGCTGAGTGTTGTGGAGAGGTATACCTTTGAGGGAGCCATCTGCGAGTGCAACCTTGATACATCTGCCTAAGCCTTCCGCCATGAGCACAAACAGGAAGGGCGAGAGGGGGTCTCCCTGTCTGATGCCATGAGTGGGTGAGAAAGGCCTGGATGAGACGCCATTTACCAAGATGGAGAAGGTTGAAGAGATGAGGTTGAGGATCCAGTTGACCCATCCCTGATCGAAACCAAAGGAGTATAGGATGGCTCTAAGATATTGCCAGCTGGCCCGATCGAAAGATTTGGAAAGGTCTATTTTTATTAACATACCTGGGGTTTTCGAAGTCTTGAGGGAGTGGATGACCTCGTGAGTCAGGATGACAATGTCCATGATTTGCCTCCCTTCTACATACCCTTCCTGCTCCTTGGAGATGACATGAGTCATAATGGGTTTTAGTCAGTTAGCTATCACCTTCGTTATGATTTTGTAGATGACGTTGTAGAGGGCTATGGGTCTGAAATGTTTGGGATTTGTGACTCTTTCTTCTTTTGGAATGAGGGTTAGGAAGGTCGCATTGAGGGCCGGGAGGACCACACTTGAAGCTCTCGATTCCTCTACAACTTCCCAGACGTCTCTTTTGACCAGATCCCAACAATGATGGAAGAAATCAGTAGTGAACCCGTCCGGGTCTGGGGCCTTGCCTGGGGGCATGTCTTTTACCACCTAGTCCACTTCCTCCTGGGTGATGGGCCTTGTTAAAGCAGCATTTTGCTCTGGGGTTACCAGTGAAGGTATGTGCCTGGTGATTCTTTGTATAGCTTTTGTTCTGTCCTCCTTGGTTTTCGTTAGGAGGTCCTGGTAGAAGTTGATTAGCTTTGCTTCAATTTTGGAGTGTTCTCTGACTGTGTTACCATGGCCATCTTCTAAATGGGTGATTATGTTGACATGGTGTCGATGCATCATTGCTCTGTGAAATAATTTAGTGTTCCTTTCCCCTTCCTTGAGCCATTGTACTCGGGATTTTTGTTTCCATAGAATTTCCTCTTGCTTTCTTCCTTCTTCTAATTGTTCCTGGAGCTTCTCCTCCTCTCTCATTAGGTCGGTGGTTCTAGATCCAGAGATGAAGGTATTTTGGATCTCCTCCAGTTGGCCTTCTATGTTCCAGATGTTTTTGAAAATGTCTCCAAAACTGTTCTTGTTCCATCGCTTCAGCAACAGCTTAAAGTTCTTGAGTCTTTGTTGAAATTTGTACATATTGGAACCATGGTCTATTTCTGCCTGTGCCCACCAGGATTTGGCTAGGTGCTGGAAGTCTGGGTGAAGAAGCCATAATTTTTCAAAGCGAAAGGGCTTGAACTTAGGTATTTATTCTGTGTCTAAATTGAAAGCAAGTGGCCAGTGGTCTGAGCCAACTTTTGGTAAGATGAGGCTTTCCAGATAGGAGCCTGACTCCATTAATTCCTCAGTGACCAAGAAGTGGTCCAAACGGCAAGCGATGTGTTGGGTGCCTCATCTGCGATTCGACCAAGTGAAAATGCCATTGCTATTTTCTATATCTACTAACTTAAGATGATCAATGAGAGTTTTGAACTTACCCCTGTCTTGCTCCAGCTTTTTGGTACCTCCTGTTTTTTCCTCCAGCGAAAGGATCATGTTGAAGTCTCCTCCTAAGATCCAGTTTTGGGTAGTCACCAGGGTTTTGATTAGTTCAAGCCTCTTCATGAGTTTATCTTTGTCTTGCTGATTGTGGGGGCCATAAACATTGGTGATGGCTTCTTCCTGGTTCGAGCCAGTGACCTCGAAGTGTGTCGTTATTGTTCCCACTGTTGAAAAAGGGTTGTTGATGCTGATGTTGGAGGGGTTCCAAAGGATGGCCAGTCCTCCAAAGGCACCTGTGGAGTCTGTTGATATGGAGTTGCATTCTCGCCAAATTCGCTAAAAAATGATGTCAGCTTTTGTTCTTGCACATTTGGTTTCCTGTAACAATAGAATGTCTGGATTTTCTGCCCTTATGCAGTCTCGGAGGGTCTTTTGTTTGGACATACCATTGAGTCCTCTACTGTTCCAGGTGAGGATCTTCATCATTGGGCAGGTGGATTTGTTTGGAGGTATACCTCTGAGATCTTGTGGATCTGCCCTGAGTTTATCATGAGATTGTCTGCCTCCTTGATCAGTTGTTGCACTGTTTTGCACCCTCTTCTCTTGTTCTCCTGAAGGATTTTCTTCGAGCCAGAGCTCGAGTCCGTGGCTATACCCAACCATGTTGTAGATCCCACAGAGGAGTTGAGAAATACTTTATGCACCTTACGTAATTGTTCTTCAAGAAGGGTTTGTAGGTCCTTTTGATTCAGGGCCTCTTCTAACTTTTCTAGGTCTATTCCTGCTAGATCTCATTCGTCTAGTTGCATTGGGGTGTCCCCATCTTCGTCTCCCCTGTCCTCTATGTGTGCTTCATGGATTTGGGGGGGGGTTGGATTTGAGGGATTTTCGTGAGACTGTTGCAGGTTCTTGTGTGGGTCTTGGATTTCCTCATCCTCTGGAAGCTGGTTCAGGATCTCATAGGAGTTTCGGGTTACGATTTTTTTCCTGGGGTCTGGGGTTCCGCTTCTTTGATGCAACCGTGGTGAAGCCATCCTTCTGTGTGTTTTCGTTATCTTTGGCAATTGTTTTGATCAGGGGGCAGTCTCTGTAGAGGTGGTCGTGCTCGTGACATCTCCTGCATCAGAAGGGAATGTGCTCGTAATCCAGGGTTTGTTTCGAGTCCTCATCTTGGTATTCCAGAGTCACCGTACCAGGTAGTGCTTTGGAGATGTTCATGTATACATAGATCCTCGAATAGGAGGTGTATTTTCTCTATCTAGTGGCCTCTGAGGCTTTAACATACTGGCCCAAGGTGTTCCCTATGCCCATTAGAATCTCTTCCAGCCAAAACTCTTGCAGTAAAGAGTATAAGTGGATCCATATGGGGGCCATGGTGAAGTCCTCTTTGTCAGGGCTAAATCTTTCAGTCCAGAAGCATAGGAATAGCCCTGCTGAGTTGAAGAAGTATGACCCATTTTCAAATATCATGTCCTTGTCCTCTAGATTGTATAGAATGATTGTGAAGAAGCCTTTGGAGCTAAGTTGGACCTCGTAGTCCCATTTGGGGTTCCACCAGTGCTTGATCCATTTGTTGAGATCCCTTTCTGTTGGCCAGAGCCCCAGGAACTTACCTATAAGGGCATGTTCTCCCATGAATTTTGTATGTTCGCCTACTCTGGTTGAGATAATGAGGTATCTCGGTGCTTTTTCCATTTGTGGTATGCACTTACTTGTTTCCCATCCTCGGGTTGGCTTCACATGGGAGGTTCCGACCTCCGTATCCATTTCCTTCCTAAGGCCTTGTTCCATAGCCAAGAGTTGTTTGCAAACTTGCTGGGGCGGCTCGAATGTGGGGCGTTTTGGTCTATTGCCATATCGGTCATTGGCAGTGATGTTACAGTATGAGGGGGGTTGTCCCCCCTCCTCCGTGCCCATTTCGGTGTGTCAGTGAGGCCGACGACTTTGTTTTGTTGTTGAATGGGCACCGCGTAGGAGTTTTTCTTGTGAACGGCTGCAGTTCGCACCTGAAGGGCTAGGGTTTCCTCCTACAACTCCGATCGATCCTCATCCCCAAAACAAATGTCATCTATAAATTTATTATTGGTTATTATTAATACAAGTAATTAATTATATTATAAAGGAGTTCTTTTGAGATTGCACATGTCCTTTATATAATGATTATTAATTAATATTAATGTTTAATTATGTTAGAAATACTATATTAATAATATATGAAGATTAATGGTTATTAAGGTTTGGATTATTAAGATTAGTAAACAAGTCTTTTATATAATAATTATTAATTAATATTAATGTTTAATTATGTTAGCAATAATGTATTAATAATATATTAAGGTCAATGGTTATTAGGATTTGGGTTTCAGTTATTCGAGTTAGTGTTGCTAGGATTGTTGTGTTGCTAGGATTGTTAGAATTATTAACGATGATTAATATTGTTACTATTAATATACAAGGGGTTTTAATTATTATTATTAGTTAATAATAATAATAACTATTAATATTATTAATACAACTTTATTAATAATCATTAATACATATCAATACTTTATTAAATTTATTAATAAACTATTATTAATACTTTATTAATAGTAAAAATTATAGACATTACAAATATCATTAATAAAGTATTAATAGTACTTTTTTGTTATTATACATGATACATTAATAATTAATGATTATTAAATAATAATAATAATTAACTATACTATTAGTTATTATGAACATACATAATTAGTTTTATTATATAAAGGGTGTTATAAGACACCATTTATTTTAATGATTAGAAAATACGGTTTAATGAGTGTGTGGAATATATTCTTTTTAGTATAGGGGTTTTAATAAAAGTTTTATATGTGTGTGTCTATGTGGAATTTAATTAAAGTTTTGTATGGGTGGGTGACTTATTTAGAACAATTAAAAATCATCATCTCTAAAGTTAAAGATGATTTTTTATCAATATCTTTAGAACAAATATGATTCTAAGTTTTTTTCTATATAATACATCACATGAGTTCAAAGTTCCTATCTTTGTGACAAATGAAACACTTTGTTATATTTTCTTCAAAAACATGGAGAAAACTTTATTTCCATAATGTGTGGAACATGAACCTACCTTGTCATGTGACAAACATAGCCCAATGTTGTAATATGAAAGGTAAAGTCAAAGTTGCAATATGAGTAACATAGTATTGTTGCAATGTGATCATAATAGTCCTACTGTCTCAATGTGATGAACATATCCCCATCATAGCTTCGTCGTCATTGTCACATTTTGACAAACATAGTAACATAGCAAGGTTATAAACCTAGCCCTATTTCTAGAATGTGACAAACATAGCTTTGTCGTTGCAAAGTGAAGAAAAATTACTATTGTCGCAATGTGATGTGAAACAAATATCCTAACATCATAATGTGTGAAAGATTTCAAAATGTCGCAATATGACAAATATATGCCTCGTGGTCACAATGTGACACAAATATCCTAATGTCATAATGTGAGAAACATTTGTAAATTTCTCAAAATGAAAAACATAACCCATTGTCCCAATGTGACGTAAACAACCTAATGTCGCAATGTGACAAACATAGCCCAACATTGCAATGAGACGACAATTCCTTGACGTTGCAATGTGACAAACATAACCCAATATCAAAATGTAATAAACCTATTCTAATTCCATAATGTGATAAGAAAAAATGTTATGTTGCAATGTGATGACCATAACCCTATGATGTGATGTGACGAACAAAACTTGATGTCACAATCTAACAAATAAAACCTTATCAGCATTGCAATGCGACAATAAACCATGTCTAACCACAATAAACATGGTCCAACATGGTTAACCATAATCAACATGGTATCGATGCCATAATGTGTCAAACATTTCCTAACGTCGCAATGTGATGAACATATGCAAACGATCCAATGCAACGAACATTGCCCTATCATGACAATTTAACAAAATAGACTCATAGTAATGTGATGAAAATAGTAATGTTGAAACATGATGAAGATATACAGACATATTAATGTGATGATTATAACCTTGTTGTTGCAGCGTGATGAACATATCCCTGTCATCATAATGTGACGAACATAACCCTAACATATCAAACATAGTAATTTCATAATGTGACAAACATATACAGATGTTGCAATGTGATGGACATATCCCTTTCGTCGCAATGTGACAAACATAGTAATGTCAAAATGTGATGAAAATATCTTGACGTTGCAATGTGATGAACATAGCATCATTGATGAACATATCCCTTTCATTGCAATGTGATGAACATATATATGTCATTACAAACATAGTAATGTCACATTGTGACAAACATATACACACATCGCAATATAATGAACATATCCCTGTCGTTGCAATGGGATGAACATAAATGGATATCAAAATATGTCTAATGTAGTAACGCTAAAATGTGATGAACATATACACATGTTGCAATGTGATGAACCTAACCTTGTTACAATCTGATGAAGATAGTCGTGTCATGGCATTGTGTTGAACATATCCATGTCATCGCAAACATAGTAATGTCACAATGTGACAAACATATATAAACGTCACAATGTGATGAACATATCCCTTTCATCGCAGTGTGACGAAAAAAAATGGATGTTGTAATGTGATAAACATAATAATGTCAAAATGTGACAAACATATATGGACATCGCAATCTGAAGAACATAGCCTTGTCGTCGCAATGTGATGAACCTAGCCCTGTCATTGCGTAGTGTGCCAAACATTTTCAAATGTCACAATGTGACAAATATAACGTCTTCTCACAATGTAATGTGTAGAACCCATTGTTGCAATGTGACAAACATACCCCTACATTGCAATGAAATGAATATTTTCTAACGTTGCAATGTGATGAACATAACCCACTTTGATATGTGACGTTCATGTTCATACCTCATTATGTTACAAAACTCTTTCCTTTGTGACAATGCAATGAACTTTCTGACGTCGCAATGATATCCACATAGACTCGTCATAATTATATGATGAACCATAGCACCACGGTGTGATATACATGCATATTCTGACATCATAGTGTGGAAAACATTTCCAAACATCTCAATGTGATGAGCATAACCCCTTGTTGCTATGTGATGCATAGAACCTAATGTCGCAATGTGCCGTAGTAACGCCTAGCAACGTAATGTGACGTCACAATGTGAGAAACATTTCCAAATGTCACAATGTGACGAACATAACCCCTTGTTGCTATGTGATGCATAGAACCTAATGTGACAGGCATAGCCCAACATTGCAATGACATACATAGCCCAATATTACCTTCATACAATAAGTTATAGATTAATGTTTTAATACTTTAATTTATAAATTACATTAATTTTTCAATTATTTAATACATTTAATACTTGTATTTATTATTTTATACATTAATTTAAATATCATTTATGTATTATTTAATTAATACATCAATACATTAGTACATTAATGTATTATTCTATCAATGTATTAATATATTATTAATATTTTTTTAATTAACCTGTTACATTAATACATCACATTATACATTAGCTCATTGATACTTTAATTTATACATTGCATTAATGTAGTACTTAGTCAATGTATTAATAAATTAATTTATTTACATATTAATACATTAATTAATAGATCATTAATATATTATTTCATTTATGTAATATCACATTAATGTATTTTTGCATTACTAATGTATTACTTTATAAGAATTAATTTAGTAATAACTCAATACAATGCATTAATCTAATGTTTAAATTTAATTGTTAATACATTAATAAATATAAAATACTAATAATTAATTTAATATAGTATAAAGTGTAAATTTAATGTATTAATACTTTCTTAATATATTATTAGCTTATTAATATATTTTCAATGTATTACTAGCAAATTGTGTTAATGTATTAATGATTATTGTATTAATTGAATTAATGTATAGATGAATATTGTATTAATGAATTGATACTTTCAAGTAAAAATGTAATATATTAATGTTATGTATTTATATAATAATATTATAAAGTAATTTTAATGTATTTTTACTTTATTATTATATTAATTGTTTAACACTATATTATTTAATATTATATTAAGGTATTTATTAATTTCATTAATACATTCTATTATGCATTAATGCATAAATAATTTAATTTTTACATTACATTAATTAAATTAATTAAATCATGTACTTTACATTATTATTAATAATTAATACATTACATCCATAAAATAAGTTACTCATTAATGTTTTAATATTTTAATTTATAAATTACATTAATTTTTTAATACTTCTATTTACTATATTATATATTAATTTGTATGTCATTAATATATTATTTAATTAATATAATAATACTTTAGTTTATTAATGCATTATCTCATCAATATTTCATCAATATTTTAATACATTGTTAATATTTTATTACTTTATTAATATTTTAATACTTTATCAACATATATAAATGTTTTATTATATTAATATTTTAATATAATAATATAATACATAAATGTATTTAATTAATATATAAATAATCTTTTATTGTATCAATACTTTAATATAATAATATAATACATTAATGTATTATAAATGTGTTTTTAATTTATTTAAATGTTATTATTATTGTATTTTAATGTATTTTTACTTTATTAACTTATATTATTAAATTAACATTTTATTAATTAATGTATAATTTAATAATGTATTAATTAATTAATTAATACAATACATTATTAAGATTTTTATTAATTAACTTGTTAAATTATAATACATCACATTTTACAATAATGTATTTATTTTATTAATTAATTAATTATCTAATTAATTAATATGTTATATTATTCTTTTATTACTATTTTAATAATCTCTTTACTTTATTAGATTGCAAGTATTACTTTATTATATTTATTGTAATATTTTATT